>PVIW01013102.1:0-28906 GCA_004026585.1 Noctilio leporinus | reverse complement strand
CTGGCTCAAAGCATGCATTGGTGATCTCTGCTACAGAAAGCTGTTCATGGTAGGCTTTCTCAGCAGAGATGACAGGGGCATATGTAGCCAGAGGGAAGTGGATGCGGGGATAGGGCACCAGATTGGTCTGGAATTCAGTCAGATCCACGTTCAGGGCTCCATCAAACCTGAGGGAAGCTGTGATGGAAGACACAATCTGGCTGATAAGGCGGTTAAGGTTAGTGTAGGTTGGGCGCTCAATATCGAGGTTTCTACGACAGATGTCATAGATGGCCTCATTGTCAACCATGAAGGCACAATCAGAATGCTCCAGGGTGGTGTGGGTGGTGAGGATGGAGTTGTAGGGCTCCACCACAGCTGTGGAAACCTGGGGGGCTGGGTAAATGGAGAACTCCAGCTTGGACTTCTTGCCATAGTCGACAGAGAGACGCTCCATCAGCAGGGAGGTGAAACCAGAACCAGTTCCCCCACCAAAGCTGTGGAAAACCAAGAAGCCCTGAAGCCCTGTGCACTGGTCAGCCTGCAGGGAAAGAAAAAAGATAATGTAATTCTTTAATGCCGGGATACATTTTCTTACTTAGAATTCCTATTTAAATCATGAACATATGAGATTCATGCAAACATGAAGAGTGGCAGAGCAATCCCATTAACTTAGGAGACTCCAATTCACATAGCAAGCAGTATATCCTACATTTTGGAAAGCACCAATGAATGAATCTCTTCACTCAATTTGCAGTGGAACCCCCTCAACCCAATTAAAATAGTTATTGATGATTTTGTTATCTTAACTTGTGTATTTAGGCATCTTCTAAAAAATTGAATCTATTAGGGTGATGTTGATTTGTATAAATATGTATTTAAATGTTGTACTCACCAGTTTCCGAATTCGGTCCAGGACAAGGTCAATGATCTCCTTGCCAATGGTGTAGTGTCCACGGGCATAGTTATTGGCAGCATCTTCCTTGCCTGTGATCAGCTGCTCAGGGTGGAAGAGCTGGCGGTAGGTACCTGTGCGAACTTCATCTGGAAAAGGGAAACAGAGCAGCCACCCATCACTAACAGCCTGCACAGCCTGCTCATCCCCAGGACACACCTCCCGTCCCACACTCCTGGGATCTCACTCAGGTTACTGAGTTCAGCTCACCAATGACTGTGGGTTCCAGGTCTACAAACACTGCCCTGGGCACATGCTTGCCAGCGCCTGTCTCACTGAAGAAGGTGTTGAAGGAATCATCTCCCCCACCAATGGTCTTGTCACTTGGCATCTGGCCATCGGGCTGGATGCCATGTTCCAGGCAGTAGAGCTCCCAGCAGGCATTGCCGATCTGGACACCAGCCTGGCCAACGTGGATGGAGATGCACTCACGCTACGGAAAAGAGGGGGGAAAAAAATTAGGCTGAAGCCAATCAGGTATTCACTGTGAAGGAGAATATACATATAAAAATCTTAATCTTACAAATTGCCTCTTTTAAAACGAAATAGAATGTAAAATTTCCTAGAAGACAACTATTAGTTTTTACCTACATTGTTTTAAATGAATTTTCTTTCCCGATCTGAATTGGTAGGACCTCTTTCCAAACCAAAGAGAGAGCTTAGTCACAGCCTCCTCCTTTGAAGGACCCAGATAGGGAGGCGGCCATTCGTTCAGCACTCAGGCCCCAGAATACCATTTTAGACCCGGTGGCCAGATTTCTGGGCAGCTCCCAGTACAGGAAGCACGTGGCCAAGGCTGCGAACAGGAAATGTCTGGGCACCAGCATCCCCCTCCCCCCGCGACGGGCCTAGCTCTGCGGCGGCACAGGATGAATGAGCAATTCTGGGTGTGCGCGCCCGTGTCCGCGGGCTGCCCTGGCGGGATCGCGCATCTGCGGAAGCACTGAACGGCTATAGCCACGTCGGCGGCAGCGCAGCCATGGCCAGCCATCCTCAGCGCTCCACAGGCACTGGGCTCAACCCGGCACCTACACATCTGTTCGGGCAAATCAGGGGATTATCCCTGGCACATATCTGGCTCACGATCGTATTTCCCTTCCCTCAAAATTCCTCACCAACATCACCTGTTTTCACCAGCATTCCTAACATAGCAGAGATGACAGAGGGGCAGATGGTCTCTCTACGGGCTGTTGGGAGGTAACTTTTCTTAATACCCGGGCATAGTGCAACATACTGATAAGAACCCTTCCTTTACATTCATCGTCTTTTTATTTTTCACCAGAAATTATTGAGTAACGGAAGCCACACCCTCCAGCCAGGGACCCGCAGTGCCCCAGCGCGCACGCGCAGGCTGCGGCGTTGGCCTCCCGCCGCTCCCGGGCTTGAAGGCAACGGTCGCGCCTGCGCTTTTGTGTCTCGTTCCTTCCCGCCTCCGCTTTTCGCGCCGAAGAGGAAGTGAGGGTGGGGAGAGCCCGCGCGCGCGCTCCCGTCCAAGGCAGGGGGAGGAAAGGGGGAAGGGAAGGCGCGGGAAAAGGCTGTAGGGTCCCGGGGTGCGGTTCCCTGGGGCCGCGAGCTACATTAAGACCCCTAAGTACAATGGAGGGTACCGGCACGCCACCATCCCCTTCCAAAGTCCGAGAAGAAAAGGCGCCCTGCCTTCCCGGGCCCCAGCTTTTCCCCACAAACTGCAGTCCCTCAATGCCCACCCTTGGCTCTCGCCTCATTTTTTTTGCCCTTTAAATGGACGGTCCCATCCCTCCCTAATGAAAAGCCCTCCGAGATCCCCGGCTCGTTTCTCCCCGGCGACGGCGGCTCCACGAGCGGCCCACTCACCATGGCTGCGGGTTAGCAGGCGCAAGCAGCGGGAATAGGCAGCGGGTCCCGGTTACCGTCCCCGACAAGCTAAGAGTCGAGGTAAGTAACGCACTGACGCGGAGGAGGTGCGAGAGTCCTTAAGTAGCGGTTCGGGGAGGGGCAGCCGAGCACAGGCGGCGCCACGGCCGCGGGCCCCTCCTCCGGCCCGGCGCGCCCACTCGGTGCCCGGCTCGGCCGCCGCAGAGGCGGGCTCCGGGCCCAGAGCCCCCTCCCTGCGCCAGGCCCGCGGGGCGGGGGCTCGGGTGCTGCAGTCTGCGGTGATGGCTGCCGGGGCCTGGGCGGAGGGTGACCTGTTCAGAAACAAACCATCCTGGGAAATGCTAGGGGAAGCTTGCCTTAATTTGGGCGAACTCCGAAGACTTAAATATGTGCACAGTCTTAAAGAGGAAGCACCATGAAATGCAGAAACTTCTGTCCTGGTAGCTCAGCTGATTGTTTTCATGTTGCCACAGTTTGTCAGTGAGTTTTGCCTTTTCCTTTTCTCAGCTCCTTTCAAGGCAGAGCATTCGTTCTGTTCACCCCTGATAAATGGGGAGTATGCGAGGTTTAGGAAACAGAATTGTTCTGTTTGGTTTGCGATGATAACTTGCTCTTCAAACTAAAGATACCAAATGTTGAAAGCGTAAAAGTCACTTAAGAGTATTACCTAAGCATTTAACATCAAAACTGTTAAAAGGGTCCCCTTTCGGGGACTTCAACCACCAACTTTATGGAATGGCCCTAGGGGTTTAAAGACACATTTCAACTTTGATAGCTGAATTAAAGAAATGAGGACAGAAACTTGGGTAGGGATGAATTTGACATGCAAGGATGTTAGAAAGTAGGAATCCCTTATGTTAGTTTCGTAAAACTTTTTATATAATTAAGAACTGCATTCTGTTGTGTCAAGATAGATTATCAGTTGGTTATAGCTTAGTGGTTGGAGGCCCAGATTATAGTGAGTAGATTTTCCCCCTCCCCTTTCAGGAGACTCTTTCAAGATTATTGTTAACCCTTGGAAATGCATAAGAAGGTGAGTTAGAGTTAGAGTTATTGTGGCTTTTAAATGGCCCTAGGAGAAAGTTATTGTTACTATGCTATATTAAAAAATATCCTCCCAGTGATAGTGTATGAGTAACCAAAAAAAAAAAAAAAAGGCAAACATAAAACTAAAAATTTACAGTTCATATTCAGTTATTACGTGATTCAGATTTGGTAAAGCCTTCACCCTTCATATCAAACAAATAAAAAAATATACACTGCTAACGTGTAGACAGTTTGTGAGGATATATGTTTTTCTACTCATATTACTGTGAACTTAGAATGCAAACAAAGAGGTTCTTATTTCTCATAAATATTTTTTGTAGCCCCATTAAAAGGTTTTTGACTCAAAACCAATATTTGCACACACTTTCCAAACTTGGATACAGGGGACAGTAATATATTTGAATATTATCTCACTTATTCTTGACATCAAATATCCTATTAGTTTAAGGTTGTCTCACACGTTTTATTTAAAATTTATTTGCCCCACTTATTCTCAAAAGGGCAAGGAAAATGCAGCCATATATTTTCTTGTGCTTTGCTTTGTTATGCTTCACAGATAATGCATTGTTTACAAATTGAAGGCAAGGCTGTCCACCAGCAGAAAGATTACAGCTAGCTTTATTGCAGTGGTTTGGAACCTAACCTACAATCTCTCTGAGGAATGCTTGTCATTGATTTGTCTTAACTGGAAGTATGAATGTTAGGGAACCATCTAGCTGAACTCCATTTTGCTGTCTGCTCTGGATGAAAGCCATTTGAAAGCAGGCACCTCCCCCCTCCTAGATCTCTGCAGAACCTTAGAGCTTTCACTGCAGGGATTTGCTCTGTGGGCTTATAAATCTCCCCAGATAGCTTCCTAAAGCCATTAGCATTGCTGTCCCTGTTATCTGTGAATTCCCCTGTTGTGAATAAGGAAGTATTTGATGTTTTTACTGGTTTGAGAGAGATTGAGAGAGAGAGAGAGAGAGAGAGGACACTGATAGGTTGCCTTCCATTTTCTCCACATCCAGGTAGTGAACCTACAACCTAGGTATATGTCTTGACCAGGAATTAAACCTGCAACATTTTGACATATGGGGCAATGCTCTAACCAACTGAGCTACCCAGCCCAGGACCTGAGGTTGGATTTTTCTTTCTTTCTTTCTTTTTTTTTTTTAATGGCCCTGATGATACATCAGGTTTCAGAAAATAATAGAGCGAAAGAGAGCTTTAAATATAACCTAGTTTGGTATCTTAATGCCAGAAAAATATTGAATAATGATAAGTTCATTAATTTTTCTACCTTTTAGTACATGAGAAGAAAGGCCGACATTTTCTTTTCTTTTTTACCCATGCTAAACTTACATGGGTCTATATGTTTATATTATACACGGATGTACACACTTTTGTCTGTATTTAACATCTAAATAGTAGTTGCTAAATTGCTGAAATATAAATAATAATATCCAGCGTTTTAACATTTTAACTGATTATATAGGTCTTTCTTTTGTTGGACTGTTTTAGGGCCTGTAACTGCTTTGAGTCTTTGATGCAATGGGAGATCTTATGTTGCTATTTGAGCCACTCCCATCTTTGCTACTTAATATCTTGGCCATTTGTTATTGTTTTAAGCAGTTGGTAACATTTGTTGATAATTTCATATTGTGTCTTAGACCCAAAAGTTCACAAAATATTTTGTTCATTTAACCAGCTCTACAAGGAAAGATACAAATAACAAGTAGCAACAACTTAACCAACCATCAAAACATTTCAAACATGTAGCATTTATTGTATGCCATTTTGTGTTCTGTTTTTCTTTAAATGATATAGGGAAAGAAAATGGGCTTTAATTTCAGATGGTACTAGATTCAATTCTAATTTTTTCAGTTAATAGTGGTATAACTAGATTCTTAATTTTTTTTTTTGTTTAAGATTTTATTTATTATTTTTAGAGAGAGGAGAAGGGAGAAAGGCAAAGAGAGAGAGAGAGAGAGATCAATCTATGGTTGCCTTTCACCTGCCTCCAACTATGGACCTGGCTGGAGACCTGGCTTGCACCCTCATTATGTACCCTGGCTTGGGAATCGAACCAGTGACCTTTGCATTCACAGGCTGGCGCCTTATCCACTGTGCCACCAGCCAGGGCTTAATTATCTTTTTTGAGCTTAATTTATGAATGGGCATCAATATTAGCTTGGAATTGAGACCAGCTAGTAAACCAGAACAAGCAGAATAGAAAAAAATGAGATAGATAAAGTTAAACTAGCAGTTTGCAGCCATCTAGTAAATGCTATCTTTCCTAAGTGTGGGACACTTAAGAGTAAATGATTTGCACTTCTCCCTAATCATAGGGTAAATGGTTTAAATCACCCTACTCAGGGAGATAGGTAGCAGCAATTCAATTAGTACCATTTGCCAATCACACCCACAGATGAAATTAAGGGAATACATCTCATTTTGGTACATCGGCACAAAGCAGATGAATCTTCTATTGAGATCCTCTCCGAGACTGAACCCCAGTCTTTAAAAGCCCTAGTCTTTTGGGGAAGATTTTATTTACTTATTTATTTTTAGAGAGAGGGAAAAGAGAAGGAGAGAAACATCCATGTCTGGTTGCCTCTTGGGCACCCCCTCAACTGGCGACCTGGCCTACAACCCAGGCATATGCCCTGACTGGGAATCAAACTTAGAACAGCTTTGGTTTTCAGGCCAGGCTCAATCCAATGAGCCACAGCAGCCAGGGCCTAAGGCAATTTTCATTGCATTCTCTTGGAAGGGGGATTGTGGTAAGATTTACTTTCTGGCTCACCCTTACATTGAAGTCTTAGCTTTTCAGAGTCCCAACTTTTTGAATGGGTGCTTCTCTGGTACTGCTCACTTTGGGTGGTCCCTGGGCTTTACATTTCAATCTCAGTACTTTTTTTTTTTTAACAGGCTATAAATAAAATGGCGTCAGTATTCTACTTCCCTCTGGTTTAAAGATTTCTTACTTATGCTCTACCAGCTTTTTTGGTGCTTTTAAGAAATGGTTCTATCATTTTATCCCCATTTTTAGTTTTTAGTGGAAGGCACATAAAAAATATCTAACCTACCACATTATTGGAAACTCAATTTTTTCATCTTTTAAAAATAGATGGTAAGTTTCAAATTACTGTGCTTTTAGATGCTATTAGATTCAACAGAAAGGGGTAAGAGTTGGTACATTTAAACATTTTTAAAAAATGTTTATGGTACATTTAAACATTTTTTAACATTTTTTAAATGTTTAAATGTACATTTAAAAATCATTTAAACTTAAAAAAATTTATATATCAACTTAAAATGTCTGAAGATGTATGTTGTTTTCAAAAGCATTTTAGGTGGTACACAGCAAAAATATGAATACCACTGATACAGAGAAATAGTCACATAACTATATAAAATGGTATATATGTTCATCTAGTCTGATAACTTTAAATACTATCTATATACTGGTGACTACCAAACTTATGTCTTCTACCTAGACTTTTTCTCTTTTCCCTGAAGCACATATCTAGCTGCCTACTTAACATTTATCATGTCCAAATCAGAATTCTTTAATTTTACCCCCTTCCCACAGTCCCATGCACACAACCTGCTCCTTTCCTCTCCTGGTGTTCTCCATCTGAGTAAATGCTATCTCTATTCATTCTTGCTCAGTCCAAAGACTTCTGAGCTATGCTTAACTCCTTTCTTTTTAAAATATTCATTATCTAATGCATCAGCAAATCCTGTCAACTCTACCTAGGAAATATATTCTGAATTGCCTGTCATCTCTGCCCCAAACACAAAAATAGTCTACTTCTCTCCCTATTTCTTCTGTTTCTATTCTTGCAGTCTTGTTTTGTTTTTTTAATGATCCTTTAAAATATAACTTTGATTATGCCTACTCCAGAGGCGCCTTCTTCTTCTCCTTCTCCTTCTCCTTCTCCTTCTCCTTCTCCTTCTTCTCCTTCTCCTTCTTTTTTTTTTTTCTTCTTCTTTTTTTAGACTTCTTTTCATTCTTTGAATAATATATTAAGTCCTACAATGTTCTAAAAGGTTTAAATGGTCTGGCTCCTGGCTTCATTCTTATATAGTTTTACCCCTCACTCATTCCACTTCCACGCACTGGCCTTCTTACTATACTGTCAAAGCAGTGATTGTGCTACTTTGTCTCAAGGCTTTTCACCTGCTCCCTTGCTGGGTTTGCTCTTCTCCCAGATATCCACTCATTCACTTCCTAGTTTCTCTTTCAATATTAGCACCTCAGAGGCCTTGACTTTTCTTTTTAAAAGAGCACCCTCCATCCCTTTCCTTTTCCCCCTTAATTTGCTTCCTTTTTCACCTTACCACATTTATTATTTACTTATTTTCTGTTTCACTACTAGAATATAAGTTCTAAAAGGGGGAGGACCTTATCTGATTTTTCACTACTTTAGCCCCAGTCTTATGTAGTAGGTGGTGAATAAATATATGTTGAATATGAATTGAATGTATAAATGTGCTTCCTCAAATGCCTACGGTAGGGCTGTTATATATTTGGTATTGCAAAGGTATGAAATAGGTGAGTTAATGGATATAGTATCACTCATGTATTATACTTCATTGTTCCCTTTTGTATGATAAGATTACATTTTACATAATGTAAGGACTGATTCCTTTTTACGCTTTTGAGCTTTGAGATGGCAACCCAGGTTCTCAATCTTTATCACCGCAAATGATTCTTTCTGGTCTCCATTCTTTAACTTCTGACAGTAAGGAAAATGGCTCTACAGAAAGCTTTCCCAATGAGAAATTTAAAGGTCAAATAACATATTACTTTTTATATTTTTAGAGTTTAGATTTAATTTATAGTGTTTTTGTTCTTTTGCCATCTAACTTAATTTAGCTGCCTTTGGACTACTTTTCTTGTGCATGTTTTAGAATGGGAAATTCTTCTGTTCCTCACAGAATTATTCTTAATAGCCAAAAAGCAGAAACAACCCAAAAGTCCACCAACAGGTAAAGAAAATGTTATGTTTATACTATGGAATATTATTTGGCAATAAAAAGAAATGAAGTACTGATATATGCTACAACACAGATGAAACTTGAAAACATGTTAAGTGAAGAAGTTGCATATTGTATGATTTTATTTACATGACATGTCCAGAATAGGCAAATCCATTGTGATAAAAAATAGATTAGTGATTGCCTAGGGCTAGTGGTTGCTTAAATTACAGAGTTTCTTTTGGGGGTGATCAAATGGTCTAAACTGATTGTGATGATGGTTGTACAACTCTGTAAATATACTAAACACCCAATAGGTACACTTTAAAATGGGTGAATTTTATATATGAATTATATTTCAATAAGGATGTTAGAAATAAAAACAAAAGAGAAGGTGTGAGAGGCAGGGTTAGCCTTGAAGTAGGAAGAGTGGCTATTAGTCTATTACTGTGTACTCTGATTTTAATGGCTTGGGATACTTAAAATAGCTACCCAAAATACCATCTGCTTTGCCTTAGATAGTGCTTGAAATTGTCTTTTCCTGATGATTTCTTTAAAAGTTAAATCTGCCCTGGCTGGTGTGGCTCACTGGATTGTCTACCTGCAAACCAAAGGGTCATCGGTTTGATTCCCAGATGCCTGGGTTGCAGGCCAGCCCCCAAGTTGGGGGCAAGCAAGAGACAACCTGATGTTTCTCTCCCTCTCTTTCTCCCTCCCTTACCCTCTCTCTAAAAATAAATAAATAAAATTTAAAAAGTCAGATTTTTAGTTCCTAAAAATGCCCTGTATAAAATACCAATATTTTAGGGAAAGATGACATCTTAAGTAATCAACTACTATTTTGACAGATACTAGGTGGACTATTGGGAGAAATTAAAGCTTTGGGTACAGAGGGATCAGGTGAAGATGACAATGTAGGCAGACATGGCTCACCTCTATGCACAACCACATCAAAACTACAACTAAAATATAAAATAACCATCAGAAATCCAGCTGAATGTAAGTCTGACAACTATGGAACTAAAGAAAGCACATCCATCAAGATGGGCGGGGAGGGGTGCAGACATGAAACAGGCTGGTCTCTTACTCATGTGTGGTGGATAACAATTCAAGAGGGCTATCTCAGGAGCTAGGAGTCCCAGCTCCACATCAGGCCCCCAAGCCAGGGTTTCAGTGCCAGGAAGATAAGTTCCCACAACTTCTGGCTGCAAAAACCTATGGGGATTGAGTCGGTGGAAGGAACTGCTAGAGCCCCAAGCAGGGATCAAGAAGCATAATTGGTAGGAGCAAAATAGACAGGTTGATGTTAAGAATAGTATAGGGAAAGATGAAACCAAAGAACTTATATGCATGACCCATGGACATGAACTAAGGGCAAGGGGATTGCCGGAGGGAAGGAGAATACTGGGCAGAAGGGGGCAACAGGAAAAAAAAACTGGGACAATTGTAACATAATAAAATATACTTAAGAAAAACATTTGGATAAAGAAACAAAATGGGTTATTGGTGGGTATGGGTAAAGGCTGAGAGTGGCCAGTACCAGAAAATGAAATGCTGAATAAGGATTTGAGAAGTCATTAAAAGGAATTAATCCACATTGGAGTATTCCTAAAGTAGGTGCTATTAGATTACATTGCCCAAATCATATACACTTGACAAAATTGAGATATTCTGCTCTTTACAAAAGGAAAAAACAAAAATGAGAATCTCTCAAGTTTAAGGTTGCAAGTGACACATTGGCCTAGCACCTTTAATCCATTCTTTTGGGGAAATTGTTTCCTGACTCGTTACCACAAAATGATTTATAAAATAATGATTTTTGGGAGGTTCTTAACAGCAATTACGATGCAAAACATGCTAGCATCATCAGCTATAAATAATCTTGTAAAAAAGTAAATAGACTTGTAAAACTAAGAGAGCACATCATAAAGAAATATCTTGGGTTTAAAAAAAATTTTTTTTAAAGATTTTATTAACTATTTTTAGAAAGAAGGGAAGGAAGGGAGAAAGAACGAGAAACATCACTGTAAGGTTGCCTTTTGAACACTTGCAGCTGGGGACCTGGCTGGAGGCCTGGTCTGTAACCTGAGTATGTGTCCTGATTAGGAATCGAACTGACGACCCTTTGGTTCACAAGCCAGGGCTCAATTCACTGAGCCACACCAGCCAGGGTTAATATCCTGTTTGTTTGTTTTTTTTTTGACACCAGCCTATATAGCCAGTGTAAATATACTTTTAAGTTCAAACCAGAGAGATCCCTTTTTATTTTAATTTTAAAATGATTTTACTTATTTATTTTTCAGAGAGAGGAGAATGCAGGGAAAAAGAGAGGAAGAGAAACATTGATGTGAGGGAGACAAACATCGATCAATCAATCAGTTCCCTCCTACACAGCCCCAACTGGGGACCTGGCCCACAATCCAGGCAAGTGCCCTACTGGGAATAAAACTAGTGAACTTTTGATTTGCAGGCCAGTGCTCAAGTCACTGAGGCACATCAGCCAGAGCAAGAAATGCCTTCTTTTTAAAAAATATTTTTCATTTCCTTTGTTTTACATACTCATTCTAGAAAATTCAAACAACTTAAAAAGTTATAATGAAAGAAAAATTTACCTGAAATCCCATCATTAGTAAAAATGCTGTTAAAGATTTATTAGTCATCTCACTACACATATACATATATATAATTTTACAAAAATGGATTTATACTCTATATTCTGGAAAAACATGACTTGGTATTATATTTGGTTATGAATCTGTTAGAGACATTTCTTATATTTATTTATAATTTGCAATTTTGCAATGAGAAAACTAGATCCAAGATCTGTGATTATTCTAACTAACCTATACAATGCATATGGTTTTTGGTTAAATTAAAGCTAGGAAGATAATCTTAATAGCTTATTTAATTAATACATGCATAATTTATGAACTAACAAAAATCCATTAATGGACATGTGTATGGCTTTCTTTTTCCTAAAGATTTTATTTATTATTTTAGAGATAGGGGAAGGGAGAGAGGCAGAGAGGGAGAGAGACATCAATGTATGATTGCCTTTCACCTGCCTCCAGCTACAGGCCTGACTGGAGACCTGGCTTGCAACCTGGTTATGTGCCCTGGCTGGGAATCAAACCAGCAACCTTTGGGTTCGCAGGCCGATGCCTTATTCACTGTGCCACCAGCCAGGGCTTGTATGGCTCTTGTTTTTGTTTTTGTTTTTTTAATTAATTTATTTATTTGGGGGGAAGGGAGGGAGAAAGGGAGAGAAACATCTATCAGTTGCCTTTCCTATACACCCCAACAGGGGACTAAACCTGCAACCAAGGCATATGCCCTGATTGGAAATTGAACCAGCAACCTTTCACTTTGCAGGATGATGCCCAACCAAGACACACTGGTCAGGACTATGGCTCTTTTTTTTTTTTTTTTTTTAAGATTTTATTCCATTATTTTTAGAAAGAGGGGAAGGGAGAGAGGCAGAGAGGGAGAGACACATCAATGTATGGTTGTGTTTCACCTGCCTCCAGCCACAGACCTGACTGGAGACCTGGTTTGCAACCTGGTTATGTGCCCTGGCTGGGGAATCGAACCTGTGAAGGACTATGGCTCTTTTTAATTCTTCAAATCATATTATAAGTATTTTGCAGTTAGCCTAAGTCTTGGAATTAAGTAAACTACCTTCCAGAATGGTAAAGACAGACTGTAGCATAACGTTGGACAAAAGAAGAACTCTTACCTCTTTACATGATCTATCAAGAATAACAGAGATTGTTGACTCTGGCTGATGTGGCTCAGTGGATTGAGCACTGGCCTTTGAACCCAAGTGATGCTGGTTCGAGTCCCAGTCAGGGCACATATTTAAGTTGCAAGCCAGATCTCCAGCCAGATCCCCAGCTGGAAGCACGCAAAAGGCATCTATGCATTGATGTTTCTCTCCCTTTCTTCCTCCTTCCCTTCCCCTCTCTTTAAAAATAATGAATGAACTCTTACAAAAGAAACAAACAGATTCTGAAACTTAGCATAGAAAACAGACAAAATCAAATTTAATCTTAAGTCCCTCACCTTAGCCTGATTGGCCAGATAAAATGAATCTGTATTTAGCTTACTGAGAAGTAAATATTCTTATCCTTCAGCCTTCTTCCCAGGACAGAGAAAGGCATAATGTCTAAATAAAGAAAGTGCTCATATAAGTGATATCTGCCCAAGCCTTAGAAGGATGAGGAGGCTTGCTCTGGGATATCCCAAGCATTTTGTCCCATGATGCCATGACTCGTTGTGTTATATATATGGGCCACAGGGCCCAGGCCAGGTGGCTCAGTTGGTTGGAGCATCATCCCATGCATCAAAAGGTTGTAGGTTTGCTTTCTTGTTCGGGCACATACTTAGGTTGCACGTTCTATCCCCGATCAGGACTTACATGGGAGGCAAACTGTTAATGTTCCTCTCACATCTCTCTCTCTTTCTCAAATCAATAAATATATCCTGGGGTGAAGATTTTTATAGTGGTCCACAGGGACTTTGTTCATTCTGTATTAAAAAAAAATCCTCCTGGGCGTGCAGATGGAGGAGCAGGTGTGTACACTTCGGAGGATTTCGAAATTATCTAAAAATACAGGTAGTTCTCATTGCCAGCCTTGATCTGCATTGGTCAGGTGGTTCAGTCGGTTGGAGCTCCTCCCGCATCCCCCACCCCCAAATGAAAGATAATAATTTCATGCACAGATCCAGGAAGTAAACAAAATGCACCTCTACATTGCAGAAGGTCACACCACTAAGACAGTAAGTCAAAGCAGACCAATCTAAGAAGCAGAAACAAACAAGAGCCACCTAAAATGGGGGGACAAAGAAATAAACCCTCAGCAAATGGAAAGGAGGAATCCCCAGGAAGAGTGCAAAATGAAATAGAGGCAAGCACCCTATCAGACAGGGAATTCAAAATAATGATGATAGAGAAACTTAATGAGCTCATCGAGCTCAAAGAAAACTACAAACAACTCCAGGTAAGCTACAAGGAACTTACTGAGAACTAAGAAAGCTTTAAAAAGGACATAAAAACCATCAGTAAGAACCAGGAGGCAATGAAGAATGCAATCAAAAGCAGGCGAGAGAAATCAGAAAATCGGATTATCAAGCTGGAGGTCAATGTAGAAAAAAATTCCCAGGTAATGCAACAAAATGAAAAAAGACAAAAAATGAATGAAGAGGTTTTAAGAGAGCTGCAGGACAACATGAAATGTAATAACATCCGTACCATTGGGATGCCAGAAGGAGAAGAGGAGGAGCAAGGGATGGAAAACCTGTTTGAAACAGTAATGACAGAAAACTTCCCTAACTTGAGGAGAAAAAAAGGCATGCAAGTTCAGGAAGCACAGAGGGTCCCAAGGAAGATGAACCCAAACAGGCCCACTCCAAGACACATCATCATGAAAATGGCAAATTTCAAAGACAAGGAGAGAATCCTAAAAGCAGCAAGAGAGAAACAGCTAATAACATACAAGGGCGCTCCTATAAGGTTATCAGTTGATTTCTCAACAGTAATACAACAAGCTAGAAGGGAAAGGCAAAAAATATTTCAAGCAATGAAAAACAAAGGCCTGCAACCAAGAATACTCTACCCAGCAAGGCTGTCATTCAAAATGGAAGGTAAAATAAGGAGTTTCCCCGACAAAAAGAAGTCTAAAAGAATACATCTCCACCAAACCAGCATTGCAGAGATGCTTTAAGAAGATGAAGAAACAGACAGATTGGAACACAGGTACAAAGGAAAAAATAGATAATGAATAAGTACCTATCAATAATAATCTTAAAGGTAAATGTATTAAATGTACCAACCAAAGTTGGATAAGAACCAACTTTAACTTATGAATACTTTAGAATGATCTTGTTATAAATAGATTTTACTAAATAAGGTATAATTTTGGATATTGTACCTGCATTACTGCAGGTTAAGTTTTCTTAGATTGGAATTATTTCACAATATGGGAAAATCATGTTCTGATAACTCAGAAAAATCAAATGCAGTTAAGGAAGAAGAAAAAAGTAAGAAAATGTGGATGTATATTACATAGAAGACATGCTATCTTTCTTATTCATTGTTACAAAATATGTGCTTATTTGTGGGTGTGTAATATATAGATTTTGTTAGCAATTTATGTTTTAAAGAGCAACCAAGTGGTCATGGGTGTGTTATGAAATCAGTCAATCTTTAGGTTAGAAAAGATTCTGAGAATGAAGACCAATTTGGATGGAAGTTGCAAACTACTAAACTTTGTGATTTGTGTACATAGACAATATATATTCTCATATTAGCATGTAAATTAGATGAGATTCCTTTCAAATAGATTGTGGAAATACACATTTCCAGCTATGAAGGCCCCCAAACTGGGGACGTTTGGGAAAAGGAATTAATGCTATAGTAAACTTTATTATTGAAATGTGAAATCTAATCTCTACCTCAACAGACTCTTCAATAGTTCAGGGGTTAGTTTAGGACCACACAGAAAGTCAACCACAAGTTCAAAAAATAGCTAGAATACCATTATACAAAATTGTTTAAATCCTAGGGATCTCTTTTTTTACCTCAACTTAGTAAACATAATAATTTCTACTCTGGGGACTGGCTGAGCACTGCAAGTGCCATTATTTCTGAAGGCTTCAACTTGTTAAACACATGTAAAGGAAAAACAGAGGGTATTGAAAGAAGTAAGACCTGCACACAGCCTAAATAAATAAATAAATCTACTATTTAAGATGGAAAATGCCAAAAAGAATAAGTTGTAGTTCCAGTGGCTTAAAATAAAGTTGAGTTATATTATTTGAGGGGGGAGGATCTGACTCAAAAATCAAATTCCTTTCTTACTATGGGTTTGGCACTGTCTCTAGGACAACTTTCACAAAAGTGAGTTCTGCAATACACCATTTCTGAGATATATTTCACAAAAATAGCATTCCAGAGTAAAATCAGTATTAAGGAAGAAAAACTGCTTAATCTTGCTACAATATATCTAAAATACAATTATTTAACTAATAATTATGTAAGCTATTGTCGCATTTTAAATTTTTTGTAATAACTCTTCAAAGTCCAGTATGTACTTTAAATATGTGTAAAAATAATGTATGTTAATAAATATTTTTGCATGCGTTTGGTAAAAAAAAAATCCTTTGGTATGATGTCATCTGTGATATATGTTCTTATCAAGTGCATGCTGAGATGGCACGTGCATGTGCACACACAAAAAGTCTTGGGATTTTAATTGGAATTGCATTGAATCTACAGATCAATTTGAGAAAAACTGAATTTTTATGAAGTTACTCTTCCAACCTATGAGCTAAGTATATAATTCCATTTATTTAGGTGTGCTTTAGTGCTTTTCCAATAGAATTATATTAAAATACATCTTTCTCATTTTTATCCCCATGTCTGGCACAGTTTTATCCCTAAGCACTTTATATATTTTTGTACTACTTTGAATGAGTCCTTTTAAGTTAAACTTTCTAGTTAGTTTTAGGATATAAAAATTCAGGTGATATTTATTATTATTTTAAAAATATTTTATTTATATCCTGGCTGATGTAACTCGGTGGATTGGTGCAGGCCTATGAACCCAAGGGTCACTGGTTTAATTCCCAGTCAGGGCACATAACCAGGTTGCAAGCCAGGTCCCCAGCCAGGTCCCCAGCTGGAGGCAGGTGAAAGGCAACCACGCATTGATGTTTCTCTTTCTTTCTTTCTTCTTTCCTCCCTTCCCTTCTCTCTAAAAATAATGAATAATTTTTTAATTTAATTTTATTGTTGTTGTATTTCATCCATCCCCTTTTTCCTCCCCTCTATCCCCTTCCCCACTCACCCACTCCCCACCAAAGTTAACCCCACTTGTTGTCCATGTCCATGGTTCTTCCATGCATAGTTTCTTGACTAAACGGCTCCCCTTCTTTGCCTTCTCCTCCCCTCTCCCTGCTCCCCTCTGTCCACTGAAGGTCTCTTAGCTGTATTCATGTATCTGGTTCTGTTTTGCTTGCTTGTTTGTTTTGTTCATTATTGTCCTGTAATGGGTGATATCATATGGTATTTGTCCTTCACTGACTGGCTTATTTCACTAAGCATAATACTTTCCAGTTCCATCCATGTTGTTGCAAAGGGTAGGCGTTCCTTCTTTCTTTCTGCTGTGTAGTATTCCATTGTGTAAATGTACCAAAGTTTTTTGATCCAATCATCCACTGATGGGCACTTAGGCTGTTTCCAGCATGTGGCTATTGTAAATAGCACTGCTATGAACATAGGGGTACATAGGTTCTTATAAATTGGTGTTTCAGGGTTCTTTGGGTATAGTCCTAGTAGTGGAATTACTGGATCAAAAGGCAGTTCCATTTTTAGTTTTCTAAGGAAACTCCGTACTGTTTTCCATAGTGGCTGCACCAGCCTGCATTCCCACCAACAGTGCACCAGGTTTCCCTTTTCCCAACATCCATACCAACACTTGTTATTTGTTGATTTGCTGATGATTGCCATTCTGACAGGTATGAGATGGTATCTTATTGTGGTTTTAATTTGCATCTCTCTGATGGCTAGTGATGCTGAGCATTCTTTCATATGCCTTTGGGCCCTTTGTATATCTTCCTCAGAGAGTTGTCTGTTCAAATCCTTTGCCCATTTTTTAACTGGGCTGTCTGTCTCTCTGGTGTTGAGTCTCATTAGTTCTTTATATATTTTGAATATCAAACCCTTGTCTAAGGTGTCATTGGAAAATATTGAATAAAATATATTTTTTAAATGTTGCTTATTTTTAGAGGTGGAGGAATGGTGGAAGAGAAGGGAAGTACTATCGATGTGTGGTTATTTCACACAAGCCTGTAACCCAGGCATGTGCCCCGACCAGGAATTGAACCATTGACCCTTTGGTTCGCAGGTCTCAGGTCAGCACACTATCCAGGGCTGATTTTCATTATTTTTATATCCAGGAATTTATATTATTATTTTTTAATTACTGCCTTTTCTTTTTTTGTTCTCTTTCTTTCCTCTGGAACTGCTTTATTTGCATATTAGACCTCAGTCCTGATCAACAGAATGATTGAAACCTATGAGTTCTGGTATGTAAGTCATTTGGTCTAGTCTCTGGGAATTGCCACTGGGCTTGGGCCCTCCCTTCTGTGATATGCTACAATAAGGATTCCAATGAATGCTATCCAGAACTCTGGGTTTTGCCTCCCTCTCCAGGTCACCTTGGATATCTTGGTCTTAAACATCCTGGACATTTGAGGAATATTTAGCTGTTGTTTCCCTAATAATGACTAATATGGAAGCCAGGCAGTTTGCCTCACAGGCCTTGGCTTGCATCCCTGATGTATTATTCTCTTTGAATCATTTCTGAGTACATGGTCTTTTTTCCACAGTTAGCTTCTCTTTGCCTTGTTAGCTTGGACCCTTCTGTTTCATTACATCTTTTACTGAATTAGAGCTGTTGGTCTGTTGTTGGGTTCCCCCTGGGAAGATGTTGGGGCATGGAGCTCTGTGCAGGCCAGGCCAAGCCCGTCAGACCTGACCAAAATGCCAGGAAAGTTGGGTGCATACAAGCCTCAAAGCTATAGCCAGTGGGGTCCCGGTGTGAATCTGGCCTTGGGAATATGCCATACATCCTTTGAAGTCTGCCCTGTGACCTAAACTTCCATGACTTGTGTATTGCACCCACAGTAGATGTAACCCACATGTAATCTCACCCTCCCTAAAATTCTATGGGCCACCTGGAGTTCTTGGGGTCACCTTGTCTAACAGACCATAGCCTGAAGCCAATGGTCAATTCCTTCTATTGTTATCTAAACTTAACAACTCCCTTTCTTTTGAATACTCTTCTGTGGTAATGGTTTGTGGTGTGTAAGTGCATTCCCAACCTTGTGTAATCAATACAAATCTTTGGGGGTGGGCCATTGAGGCCTTTTTCTATCAGACACTGGCCAGCTTTCCCTCCCCCAGCGCAAGCTGTGGCACCAAGGGATCTCTGCAGGTCAGAGTCTCCCACAGTCTATAATATTGTCATTCTCCTTCCAGCCTTTTGCCCTACACCCTGTCATTCATCAGATGGAAGCCATACCCTATGCCACAGTTGTTATTTTCCTATCTCAGTCATATTTTATCCAGAATCTGCCTAGGTGGGTTCTAATTCAGTTTCAAATTATACTCAGCTTCCATCATGGCTGAGCTATTTATGATGATAGTTGAATACATCCAGCTGGTTCGTTTATGTATGTATATTTCTACCACATTTTATGGTGTAGAACTAATAGTCAACACGTTTGTTCATTTATTTCTCTATAATTTTGAGATGTATATTTTCATGTGTGCATGCATGTGACTTTAATGAAGTTTGGTCTAGCCCTCAAATACTATCTAAACTTGTTCTGCATTCAGAGTAGAGGAGGGATAGTTCAGTAAGTTTTCTCCCTTTTCACCTTAGGTTGTCAGTCCCATTAGATTGCTAAAGCATATGATCTTTTATTTAATTGCCAGATTTAATACCTGTACTCTTTTTACTTAGGGCAAAAGATGGTAATGTTAAGCATGTTGTTGCTAGCATCTTACCAAATACCAAAAAAGGGAATACTTATGAGGTACAAACAGCCTCTGACATAGGATGGTTCAACTTGCTAGTTTTCAAGTTTATTTGGTAAGAAAGTAATACACATTAAGACCATACTTTGAATTTTTATCTTTTTTCAGGCTAGTAATATGCAGTGTGATATTCTCTTATGTGATGGGCAGAGGCAATGAATCATAGTTTATAGTCAGCCATGCAACCATGAAGCCACAGCAGCCAGGGTGAATGCATTTTAGACTTAATGATATTTTCAATTTAATAATTGATGTATCCTGATGTAACCCCATAGTATGTTGAGGAGCATGTGTATTTCCTAAAGAATTTTCAGTATTTCGTTCCTTTAACAGTTTTAATCATTTTGAAGAATCTGATGAAAATACCTCTCATCTTTCCACATGTGCGTATAAGCGTTGTTTTAGTTATCTATTGGTGTGCATCAAACTACCCTAAAACTTACTGGCTTAAAACAACGAATATTTATTCTCATGATTCCATGAGTTCAGGCTAGTTCATTTGTTTCATGTGGTGTCAGCTGCTTCACTCATGCAGAAAACTATAATAGCATAATCAATAAAATACAATTTAAAAAAAGGATAGGATGAGCATCATAGCCACTATTATTATATATTTTTTAATAGGAAGGAATTAATACACAGGAGAATTATAAAATGTATATGGTAGTGTGAGGATAAAATATTCTTTTGCTATCATAGAAATATGCAACAGACTGATAGCTGTTAAAGGGTCAGGGGGAGGTAGAGAAGTTGAAGGGACTAACCAAAGAACATATTTCTTTGTCTCTTCATTTTGGCAGCTTCCCTGTGTTTGTTTCTATGTATTAGGTAGAGCTGTTTTGACTCCATGTCTTGGTAGTGTGGCCTAATGTAGTAGGTGTCCTGTAGGGTCCAGTGTCACAGCCTCCCCTAGCTTCCAAGGTGTGTGCTCAAGGTGCGTCCTTCATGTGGATTGAGTTCTCCCTCTTCTTGTAGCTGACTGAGTCTTGATTGCTGTCAGCAGGCCAGTGGGAGAGATTTACCCAGTTCAGACAGCTGGTAAGACTGGCTGTGACTCCTGGCCAGCAGCCACTTCCCTCCATGGCTTTTGGAGGTTATTGGTTGGTGCTCCGATGTGGTCTGTAACTGTCTGCTGGGCACGCAGGCTCTGGGGTTTCCCAAGTGGTGCGGGCTAAGATCAGCCTCCACCTGTGTTCTGTCTGGGGCTCCTTGGTGTAAGCGATAAAGTGATCTGCAGATGGCTGCTACTAGTGCTGGGCCTGGGCTCAGGCCCACCCAGTGAGAGGTATGGGGGCTGGCTCAGCAGTTGCTTGTTTCAGCGGATTTAGGAAGGTCTGAGCCCACTGGTTGATTCTTGTATATGCCCTGATGGGAGGTTGAACTGACAACCTTGGTGTATGGGGACAATGCTCTTACCAACTGAGTTACCCAGCCAGGGCCTGCTGTCGATTTTTTATTTTTTACATTTTAGTTTTCTCAAGGTTCTTATAACCTCATAGATTAAATAGCAGAATAAAAAAGTTTTAATATTAACCCAATTTATTTTATATTTCTAATCCTAACTCTAACTCTTTAACCCCTAACCCTAACCTTAACAACCCAATTTAAAAGTGAGCAAATGCCTGGCTGGTGGCTCAGTGGATAGGCGCTGGCCTGCAAACCCAAAGGTCACTGGTTCAATTCCCAGCCAAGGCACATAACCAGGTTGCAAGCCAGGTCTCCAGCCAGTGCTGTAGCTGGAAGCAGGTGAAAGGCAACCATACATTGATGTCTCTCTCCCTCTCTGCCTCTCTCCCTACACCTCTCTCTAAAAATAATAAATAAAATCTTAAAAAAAAGTAAGTTGCTAAAACAATAAATCTTAAAAGATCTCATCTCAATTAAAAAAAATTCTAACAGTGAATGGTGATGGATCTTAACTAGACCTATTGTGGTGATCATTTTGTAATATATACTCATATTGAATCATGTTGTACACCTGCAACTAATATAATGTTATGTCAATTATACCTCACTAAAAAATTATACTAAAAAAAAGTGAGCAAAGGACTAGAACAGGTATTTCTCCAAAGAGCTATCTCCAAGTGGCCAAAGAGCATATTTTAAAAAGCATATTAAAAGATACTCAACATCATTAATCATAGGGGAATGCAAAGTAAACCCACTAGATACCACCTTACACATTAAAATGGCTACTGTCAAAAAAGAAAACAAAATAACAAATGTTGCCAAGGATATGGAGAAATTGGAACCCATGTAAACTGTTGGCAGGAATGTAAAATGCTGTAGCCCTTATGGAAAACAGTATGGCAATTCTTTATAAAAATTAAACATTGAAGAAAGGCTCTTCCTTTCTGTCTGCAGCCATCGATTAAGCCAAGATGAGCACTTAGAAGTGCATCCAGGAGCTAAGAAGAAACAATCTGATGTAAATGCCCTTCTCACTGTGTGCTGTTGGCAGTACCACCAGCTCTATGCTCCACAGGGCCCACTGCCCCCGCCTGGCCCAATAAAGCACACCGGTTGGGATATGAGGCCAAGAAAGGGTATGTCATATATCATGTTCATGTGTTCTGTGGTGGCCGCAAATGCCCTGTTCTAGGGTGTGACCCACGGCAAGCTTGTCCCTCATGGTGTTACGAGCTAAAGTTTGCTGGAAGTCTCATCTATTGCTGAGAAGTGAGCTGAAAGTCACTGTGGGGTTCTGAGAGTCCTGAATTCTTACTGGGTTGGTGAAGATTCCATGTATAAATTCTTTGAGGTTATCCTTATTGATCCATTCCATATGGCTACCAGAGGCACTCCTGCCCCTGGCTGGTGGCACAGTGGATAAGGCGCCAGCCTGCTAACCCAAAGGTTGCTGGTTCGATTCCCAGCCAGAGCAACATAACTAGATTGCAAGTCAGGTCCGTAGCTGGAGGCAGGTAAAAGGCAACCAACCATACGTTGATGTCTCTCTCCCTCTCTGCCTCTCTCCTTTCCCCTCTCTCTAAAAATAATAAATAAAATAGTGAAGAAGAAGAAGAAGGAGGAGGAGGAGGAGGAGGACTCCTGATACCCAGTGGGTCACCAAACCAGTCCAAAAGTGCAGGGAGATGCCATGGCTTACACCATGGGGTATAAGAGCTGTGGCCTTGGAAAAGCCGCAAGTTCCACCACACTACTGGTGATTCTTGCTATGCAGCTTGGAGAAGACACCATTACTGCTAATGTAAGTAATGTTTGTAAAATTCTTACCTAATAAACAATTAGGACAGTTAAAAAATTAAACATAGAATTACCATGTGATCCCACAAATGCCCCTGGGTATATCCCAAAAGAATTGAATGTAGGTTTCTGGAAGAGATATTTGTATATCACATTTATAACAGTGTTTTTGAAAAAGGTTTTATATTTAGAGAGAAGGGAAGGGGAAAGAGAGAGAGAGAGAGAGAGAGAGAGAGAGAGAGAGAGAGAGAGAGATGAGAGAGAAACAACATCAATCAGTTGCCTCGTATGCACCACAACTAGGGATCAAATCTGCAACCTAGGCATGTGCTCTGACTGGGAATCAAACCAGCAGCCTTTATGTTTGCAGGATAACACCCAACCAACTGAGCCACACCAGTCAGGGCTGCTAATTTTTTCAAAATTTTTACTTATTAATTGATTTTGGAGATAGAGGAGAAGGGAGGGAGAGACAGACAGACATCAATTTGTTGTTTCACTTATTTATGCGCTCATTGTTTGCCTCTTGTAAGTGCCCTGACCAGGGATTGAACCTGCAACTTTGGAATATGGGGACAATGCTCTAACCAACTGAGCTACCTGGCCAGGGCCTCAGATATATTTTTCATCTCTAGAATTTTGATTTGGAATTTTTCCAGTATCTCCATTTAAAATTCATCCACTTTTTGAATATATGTGATATAACTTTTAAGGTTTTGTATACTAATAAAATTAATGGGTTATTTTAATCTGATGTAGTTTCAAAACTATATTATTATTACTAGCAATGATTACTGAAAATAGCTTATTATTTTTAGATTTTCTTTTGTATCAGAATATATCTCATTAGGAATATACAATCAAATCAGTGTTTTAAAGTGAAGTGAAATAATTCCCCACTCTCTACTTGTCACTAACTTGATACTTGGTTAGATTGATTTGTTTCATTTTGCTTAATTTTTAGAGATATTTTTGTACCTTGATTTAATTCTTTATTATTATTTTATAATAGAGTTACATGTTTGTATAGTGAAATGATACAACAAATACATTCAAAGTCTGGCTAGACCATGTATGCTCCAAACAGTACAGTCATACATCAGTACTTACCAACTTCAGAACTAGTCAAACCCTGTACTTGTCTCATTTTGATGAAAAAAAAAAAAAAAAAAGTTTCAGCACTTGGTGCTTGCTTGGGACTTGTTGCACTTGTTAGAACTTGTATTAGTCATGACTCCACCCAGAAAGAGAAAAATAAAATGTATCATCATTTGACACTGGTCATGAGTTATGGAACAATTTAATGACGAGTTCCAAGGTACCACTGTAATCTTTTTTTTTTTTTTTTTAAATATTTAATTTCTTTATTTTTAGAAGGAGGGGAAGGGAAAGAGGCAGAGAGGGAGAGAGACATCAATGGATGGTTGCTTTTGACCTGCCTCCAGCCACAGACCTGACTGGAGACCTGGTTTGCAACCTAGTTATGTGCCCTGGCTGGGGAATCGAACCTGCGACCTTTGGGTTCACAGGCCGGCACCTTATCCACTGTGCTACCAGCCAGGGCTGTAATCATTTTTTTTAGTTCTTGATTTATGCTTTCAGTGTTTTTGTTTTTGAAATTGTGGCAAAATATACATAACATAAAATTTACCATTTTAACCCTTTTTAAGTGTACAATTCAGTATCATTAAGTACACTTGCATTGTTTTGCAACAATCACCATTTATCTCCAGAACTTTTTCATCATCCCAAACTGAATCTGTTAAACAGTAACTTCTCATTATATCCTTACCCCCAGTCTCAGTAACCACTCTTCTGTCTCTAAGAATTTAACTATTCTAGGTGTTTCCTATAAGTAGGATCAGGCAACACGGGTTCTTTTGTGTTTGACCTATTTCACCCTTTTAATGTTTTCAAAATTTATCCAAGTTTATCCATGTTTTTGCATGTGTCAAATTTTCTTTCTTCTTTCTTTCTTTCTTTCTTTCTTTATTTTTTATTTTTTGAGAGAGAGAACTGTGGGGAAGGGAGGGACAAAGAGAGGGAGAGAAACATGGATACGAGAGAGAAACATTGATTAGGGGAACCAAACTTGTAACCTAGGCATGTGTCCTGACTGAGTTGAACCCACAACCTTCTGCTTTGTGGATGATGCCAACTGAGTCATAGTAGTTAGGGTAGATTTTTTTTTTTAAGATTTTATTTATTATGTTTAGAGAGAGGGGAAGAGAGAGAGAGGCAAAGAGGGAGAGAGACATTGCCTTTCACCTGCCTCCAGATACGGACCTGGCTAGAGACCTGGCTTGCAATCTGGTTATGTGCTCTGGCTGGGGAATTGAACCAGCGACCTTTGGGGTCACAGGCTGGTGCCTTATTCACTGTGCTACCAGCCAGGGCCAGAATATTTTTTAAGGCTGAATAATATTCCATTGTATGTATATACCATATTTTGTTTATTCGTTCATCCATTAATAGACATTAGGGTTGCTTACACTTTTTGGCTATTGTGAATAATGTTGCTAGGAGCATGGATATCCCTGCTTTCATTTTTTGGGGTACATACCCAAGGAATTGAGTTGCTGGATCATATGGAAAGTCTGTATTTAATGTTTTTAAGTAGCTGCCATACTGTTTTCCCCTGCTGTTTAAAACAATGTATTATGAGCTCATTGATTTTAATGTACAATATTTTATTTCTCCACAACAACTCCCTCCCCTCTTGTGCTTCACAATATTTTACATGATTCAATCTATTGTACTCACTATGCTTTTCAGTGCTCAAATTGTACCTTCAACTTGACTCCTATTATGACTTTAACTTTTTTATATCTTCCTTGCTTTCTGGAATGAGAAAATATTTGAGGCTGAACTTCCTGCTTCAGGCCTGGAACCAGTCTTTAAAACATTCTGGTTCCTTTTTATAGAAAATGGTATTTAGAGACTACTATCTAAGTGCTAAGCAAACTCACTGCTACAGAGTTCTAGGCCTTGTTGATGAACAAAGCTATGTTTTTTTTTTTAAATTAGGATCCTAGAGCTTTCTTTTTCCCCTTTGATTTTATACTTGTATCTATTCTATCCTACATTGGACTCATTCAACCAATAATAATTATATACCTTCCAGATCCCTTATATTTTGCTAGTTTCTGGGAATGTACGTTAAAAACTTACATTTGATCTAGTTTCCATTGCTTTTTATCTGATTGACCTTTGGTTTTTGTTCATCAGATCTACTTGCATTGCCTTCTAGTTCAGACGCTGAGCAGTATTGGATTGGCTTTTAGTTGATCTTGGCTTATTTTTTATTTTGCGTTAGTCAATCAAATGGGGTATCTTCTGAGAAATGCTTCATTAAACAATTGTGCGATGTGCATGAACACCACAGAATGTACTTACACAAACCTAGATGGTATAGTCTACTACACAACTAAGCTATGTTCCTCACAGACTACAAGCCATGTTGCTATGCAAAGCAACATGAGATCCAATTAAGCCTAACAAAAAATTACTCAATGAAGAGAGGCAGTAAAAACATGTGTGTAGTTGCTGCAACATTGACATACTGTTTTACAACAAACTTTTTTTTTTTTTAAAGATTTTATTTATTTATTTATTTATAGAGAGAGGGGAGGGGAGAGAGACAGAGAGGGAGAGAGACGTCAGTGTATGGTTGCCTTTCACCTGCCTCCAGCTACAGACCTGGCTGGAAACCTAGCTTGCAACCTGGTTGTGCCCTGGCTGGGGAATCGAACCACAGACCTTTGGGTTCGCAGGCCGGTGCTTTATCCACTATGCTACCAGCCAGGGCCCAAACTTTCTTTTTTAAGTAGTAAGTGTATACTCTACAATAGTTAAAAAGTATAGTAAATATGTTAACCAGTAACATGGTTGTTTATTATCAACTATTACATACTGTGCTATACTTTCATACAGTTGGCAGCAAAGTGGTTTGCACCAGCATCATTATAAACAAGTAATGTGGTGCACTAGGACATTCCAATGGCTACATCACTGGGGACAGGAATTTTTCAGCTTCATTATGCTATGGAACCAGTCTTATATACAGCCTGTCACTGAAACATTATGTGACCCATGACTGTATTTCCATTGAGTTACACTAAACTCAGTTTCCAGTAACTACAATACTATTCATCCCTTCCTTAGTTGGCAGAGGCTATTGATACAAAAGAAAGGAGAGGCTATTGATACAAAAAATCATCACCACTGGTTATTTTACCAGAACAAGGTAACATGAAAGTGTGATAATTTGTTATTCTTGGATCCTTAGCCTTTTGGTCAGTTGGACTAGTAGCAGGTGAACTCCGTTGTTGAAAAAAACTTTGTCCCAAACTGTTTCTCTTATTGTGTTGGTGCTGATGCCTGCAATTCCACTATTAGTTTTGTTCTTTGAAGTGATTGGCCCATATTAAAGTGAGAATGTCTTTGGAAAGATAAAATTCAGATATAAAAAGAACACATTAGAAACAGCCTAAGTGCCCATCAGTGGATGATTGGATCAAAAAACTTTGGTACATTTACACAATGGAATTCTATATAGCAGAAAGAAAGAAGGAACTTGTACCCTTTGCAACAACATGGATGGAACTGGAGAGTATTACGCTTAGTGAAATAAGCCAGTCAGTGAAGGACAAATATCATATGATCTCACCCATTACGGGACAATAATGAGCAAAACTAACAACAAGCAAAACAGAACCAAGTATATGAATACAAGGAATAGGCCTTCAGTGGTCAGGGGGAAAGTGGGGAGAGGGGAGGCAGAGGCAAAGAGGGGAGCAGCTTAGACAAGAACCTAGTATAAAGGAAGCATGGACATGGACAACAGGTGGGATTGACTTTGGGGGGAATGGGTGGGTGGGGAGGGGGACAGAGGGGAGCAAAAAGGGGATGGATGTAATACAACAACAATAAAATTTTTAAAAAAATTAAAAAAAAAAAAGAACACATTAAAGTGAATGAAATTTACCAAGGTTTTCCACTGTCACATTCAGCTGAAAATAAGATTGGAAAAAACAACTAGGTCTAGCATAAGGACAGCTGCTTGGAGAGACTTGTTTTGAGAAGCCCAGGCAGAGGAAGAACAGTGACAGTAGACACATGCTAAGATAAGAGGGGTATGAAAATAAGCGTGTAAGGCCTGATGCATTGAGAATACTCAGCAGCTTGTCAGGCCATCGGCTGTATATTAGCAAATACCAATTCTAAAGAGTACTAGCATTTTAAGTAACTATTATAATAAAAATCAGCATTTAAGAATAGCATGGATGTTAACCTAATTATATTTAGACATACATTTTATAAGTTTTAAGTAAGTTTTATAATATACTAAGGTAATTTAAAATAAAGACACTTCAGCCCTGGCTAATGGGCTTAGTGGATTGAGTGCCAGCCTGCAAACCAAAGCATCGCGGGTTAAGATCCCTAGTCAGGGAACATGCCTGGGTTACCGACTAGGTCCTGTTTGGGGAGGGGCAAGAGGAAACCACACATTGATATTTCTCTCCCTCTTTCTCCTTTCCTTCCCCCACCCTACCTCTCTCTAAGAAATCTAGTAATTAAAAAAAAAAAAAAATCTAAATAGTCATTTCATAACATATGTATATACCAGTCAACAGTTATTCTTTCTACTCAATGTACTAAACACAAAAATTTTCAGACACCCAAATAGAAAACACAAACAAGTCTGAACTCATTTATTTAAGACAGGGAATACTTTATTCAAACCCATCAGAGAAATGGACTGGCTGGGTCTGTAACAAAGCATGTTTTAAAGCATAGGCCAGTAATTGTATGAGTATACACTGCTACATACAAATTAACTGATCAGACCCCACAACTTTTCAATGTTTGAAACAGAATAAGCTTCCCTGTAAAAGCAGCACCATTGACATTTTCACCTTAGTATTCCTCTCCTTCTTCCTCACCCTCTCCTTCAACAGAATCCACACCAACCTCCTCATAATCCTTCTCTAGGGCAGCCATGTCCTCACGGGCCTCAGAAAACTCTCCTTCCTCCATGCCCTCACCCACGTACCAGTGCACAAAGGCACGCTTGGCATACATCAGGTCAAACTTGTGGTCCAGGCGAGCCCAGGCCTCAGCAATAGCTGTGGTGTTGCTCAGCATGCACACAGCTCGCTGTACTTTGGCCAGGTCTCCACCAGGCACCACAGTGGGAGGCTGGTAATTAATGCCAACTTTGAAGCCAGTGGGGCACCAGTCCACAAACTGGATGGTACGCTTGGTCTTGATGGTGGCAATGGCAGCATTGA
>PVIW01013101.1:0-28906 GCA_004026585.1 Noctilio leporinus | reverse complement strand
TTGCACGTGGGAGAAAATTGAGGCCCTGAGCAATCACCTCCCAGCTCACTCACCTCCCGGCAACTCAGTAATAATGTTCTGTCCATTTCTAGCTGACTGCATGGCTCACACACTCAAGCTTCTGTGGCTGATTTCTTATATTTCATAATTCATGGATAATTAACCTTTGGGTACCTTTTAAGCATGTCATTTTGGCTTATAGCTAATAACGGCTGTACCTAAGAATAAATATGAGCTCATGCCATAATTTTAAATAAACCAAGCAGCTTCCTAAAACAACGTACCAATTGCCAGTGACCTTTTAGCATTCATCATAAAGTGATGGAGCATGCTCTTTTAACAGACAGGCAGCACCTCCAACCCCAAAACACAGATGCCAGTGTTCTGTCAGGAATTTTTTTTTTTTAAAGATTTTATTTTATTATTTTTAGAAAGAGGGGAAGAGAGAGAGGCAGAGAGGGAGAGAGACATCCATGTATGGTTGCCTTTCACCTGCCTCCAGCCACAGACCTGACTGGAGACCTGGCTTGCAACCTAGTTATGTTGACCTGGCTGGGAATCGAACCTGTGACCTTTGGGTTCGCAGCCCGGCGCCTTATCCACTGTGCCACCAGCCAGGGCTCTGTCAGGAATTTTAAGTGTTTTTTGGAAACACCTCCCTCTTAACCACCTTTTCTTAGTATTAATATAAAGTGCACAGAGGCTGATAAGGGACCTTGAAGACTTGATCCATGTTGGTAAATATACATGTCATTGCACACACGCCGGCCAGATAAATACGTGGGTGTGTTCTTACCGCCCAGCAGCGGCCGCCTGAGCAGAGAGCGATGAACATCGGAAGAGCAGGAGAAACGTAAATGGCTAGCGGCTCCTTTCCTTTTCCCGAGTCATTATTTACGGTTCTCCAGGCGAATCATGAAAGATACCATGTTAGCGTCAGTCCTCCCCAGGATTTGTAGAAAGAAGCCGTCAGTGATGCACCCGCACACACAGGTGGGTCAGTAGCGTCAGGCCAGTATGTCTTAAATACGAAATAGTGCAGAAAGCGCTGATTTTTAAAAACCGATTCTTGCCCTCCAAAATCTCAGTCCCTTACGGGGATGCGAGGCCGGCGTATATGGAGTAAAACAGCTGAGACTATTTGGTGATGAGTTGTAATTGGTGGAACAGGCCGTACTTGCTACAGCAGCGTAAGGAGGGGTGAGGTAGGCGATCTGACTGGATCCTGACGGGAAAGGTTTTCCAAGTTTGGGAAAAAGCATAGCACAGACCTGGTACGAGAAGGATCACGTAGTTTCTGTGATTTTCAGCAAGACTGGGAGCGTGAATCCCCACAGCAGATAAAAAGAAAATTGTTTTCCCATGATTTCATAAGCGATCCCAAGAAAAAAAGGAATAACAAATCATGTTCTTGATATTTCGGGATTGTTTTACTTGTCCGAAGGCACAGAGGCAGAGAGATAAAATGTGCATTTTAAATGGTAATTTGGCCTTTCCAATCTGATGGTCTTAGGATGAATGAGAGCACACTCGTCTGTCAGACCTGTCCATGCATATTCATGACCATCACGTTTAAACCCCGCCGAGGAGAGAACACGTTTGACACCCAGGCAGAAGGAGGCAAACCAAAGGTGCCCCCTCTCTGCTGCGGGTCCTGACAACTTATAGACCTCGCGTGCAGGCCGCGGTCATCCTACTACAGTCACAGCTTTAGCTGGAGTACACGGTAGCCTTCTTCTCACATGGTAGTTCTTTTCAAATAACCTGAAAAGCAGCGTGGGAATGGAACGGAATAAACGTTCAGGCCGCACAGCCATCCCTCTTTGCTTGGTTTAGGCTACGGGTTACCGGCTGGGAGTTTCTCTGAATCCAGGTGAGACACTGTGAAGCCCTGGGACCGCAGGCCGCGGGAGCTACGGACCATCAGTGGTCCCCATTGGTCATTGATGAGCACACAGGTACCCCCGGGGCAGGAGATCCACACGTGCGCCCGGGCAGGGGCTGTGAACCGAGGCAGGCGGGCTGGCCGCGCCCCCGAAGGGCCCGGTAGGTTCCGAAACTCAGTCTCCTCCGGTCTCCTCAGGTCCTGGAGTGGACGGATTCTGTCAACAGGCTGTGAACTCACCGCTCCTCCAAGACGTCAAAAACTAGAACCGTACAAGGGGGATGACAGTCAGGGTCTCCTGACTGTCTCAAGCGTTACGAAGGGACAGGCTTGCGTCAGACCAGTGCTCCGTGAGGGCGTGGGGTTGGCTCTGGAGTTCGAGCGGAGTTTCTCTGTTGGGAACCCAGCAGCGACGGGTCCCCGCGCTGGGGGGGCTCAGCGTTTTCTGCAGCCAAGAAGTTAGGCGTCCCTCCCCGAAGCCCCTTCCCCGGTGCACGGGGCGGGGCGGGGTCTTGCTCCTTGCACTTGTGTACAGATGGGGCTAAAGCTGGTTACCCGTCTCTGCGGTGACGGCGAGACTCCAGTGACATGCAGAGACGCCCCCCCACGAAAGCCAGCCCTTCCTAACGGCACCACGCCGGTCACGTCTGCTCTCAGCAGGACTGTATGTGCTGCCCACCGTCTCCTCCACAGGTCCGGACCCCCAGGCAAACTAAGAAGTTTGTTTTTTTCTGGTCTTTTCATTGGCCTTACTCTCAGAGGGTGAGGTGTCTCCGTGTGCGTCAGGTCCCCGCTCGCATTGGCAGGGGCTGCCCCCCACGTGCTCCCACGTGACGGAAGGGAAACGCACCCACAGCCTGGCGTGGTCCCTCTCTAGCCCTGCGACCTGGGGAAGCTCAGGTAGCCGCCCTTGTGAGTACCGGGTGGTAAGTCACAAACCCCAGCCCCGTGTGGGAGCCTGGAGGGTGACTCTCCTCTTCCCCATGGCCAGCACCTCCGGGAGGGACGGGCCCCTTGTGGCGACAGTGGGGCCTGGCAGAAGGTAACACCGAATGGGACCGTTCACATGTGACTGGGTGGTATCAGTCCAGGGACACAGACCTGGCTCGAGTCCCCCGTGAGGGGAGCCACGGAGCCCGAGCCTGGGGACGGCTGGGTACCTGTGAGCGGATGGGTTTCCCTGGGGTGCTCCGTGCCCAGCTTCTTTGGAAAGTAGGACAAGACTGGCAGCAAGAGGGAACTAGGATTGGGGTCCCACAGAGATGACACCAGGCTTTTGGTGATGCCCTGTGTTTCATCACTGCTGGCTTTTGCACGGCCAGTTGGAATGTGAACCCACCTGTCCCCCAGTCTCACTAAGAACAAGGCCTTGGGTCTCCTGTGCCAGCTTCCTGGTGAAGCCCTTCATCAAAACTACTTTTGATTCTTCGAAGTAGCCAGGAGCAAGGCTCCCCATTTCACTCTTTGTTACTCGCATGTGAAGCTAATAACTAACTGTTTCCATGTCTCAGAAACCCAGAAAAGAAGCAATTTCTGAACGAAATGAGACATGTCATTTATTTCACCCCCAATGGAGCCAGCGCGCCCCCGGGCTGCCTGAGGCCCTGCAGGACCCGGTGGGCTTCCCTCCTGCAGGGGCCTGCGGCCCACAGACGAGGGACCTGGGACTCCTGGGGAGGCCAAGTCATCCCTTTGAGTGAAAGACGTGGCCCACCTGGGAAGACCAACGTGACGCGCTCATGTCTGGCGGGCGCTTGAGTCCACTGAGCTCTTCTGAGTTGGCTGGGGGACCTGGGTGGGCACACGGGCTGCTGACTCTGCCCCTGGGCCATGGCAGCTGCCCATCCTCCATGGTGAATTCCTGGCGTTGGGACCACGCTCACCCGCCTTTTAGAGTCTTTCGGGGCCAGCTGCCCGCAGAGACATGGTTTATCCGAGACGGGAAGATTTGCAGCTGATTCCACAACCGTTATTGCTAAATCGTTTTGACATTTAACCACCTTTGCTGCCAGGAAGTGCTTCCTTATCAGTGAGGGTCAGCAGCGATGGCTGGGCACTCTCCATCCTTTGATTAAAAGGAGTTCTAGCCCCGGCTGGTGGCACAGTGGATAAGGCGCTGGCCTGCGAACCCAAAGGTCACTGGTTCGATTCCCAGCCAGGGCACATGACCAGGCTGCAAGCCAGGTCTGCAGCCAGGTCGGTAGCTGGAGGCAGGTGACAGGCAACCATGCATGGATGCTTCTCTCCCTTTCTTCCTGCTTCCCTGACCTTCTCTCTCAAAATAACAAAGAAAATATCTTAAAAAAAAAAAACAACAATAAAAAGAGTTTTCTCATTTCACCAACTAGCAGGAGAAAAGGCTGAAAACACATTACACAGGACGGCTATTCACTCCTCTGTGGCGTGAGTGCTAAGAAACCTCCACGGGAGGGAGTCAGCCTCCGAGGAGGGGTGACACAGGGTTGGCTCATCTCGGCCGGCCGGCGCCCCCCTGGCACGGCTGCTGAAGCAGCAAGGGTCAGAGCGCAAGACACACCCGGGAGAGGGTGGCGATGAAAGGGACAGTGGTTTCACACGGCTCCTCCCGCTTCCCTTCTCTGGGCTGACAGTTTACTTCCCCCCAGATGCGTCTCTGGTACCCGCACCCCAGGGAGCGCCTGGAGCGGCCGGCACTGGACACCGGCCGGTTTCCCAGAATAGGTTTGGGGTTTGCCGGTGGCTTCACAACGTCCTCCATCACCCCAGGCCGCAGCCGTGAGACGGGAAGACCCCCTCCCACCCGCAGCGCCGCCCCGCATGTCCGGTGCACCATCTGCCCGTGAACATCCCGTTTTCTTCTTGCTCTGAGGGCTGCGGGAGCGGCCAACATCTAAATAGCTTCTAAATTACTGATTTGAGGTTCATTGTTCCTTGCTGGGTGGGGCGGAGGGTGGACTGGCTACCCGGGCGCGGGAAGGAGCCTCTCCCTGGCGCTGCCGCCGCGAACCCGCTGATGAACAATCAGCCGGTAACTGTTCCAGGGCCGCAGGTCGATGAGGCATTCAGTCCCCGCCGCTGCGTGTGCTGGCCGGGACCAGGGGGGACCAGCGTGACACAGACACCGCGTTCCGGATTTGGACGGTCGCTGCGTCACGGGGGGATTTTGCTTCTGTGCTTTCCCTTTCTTTTTTTTCTTAGGGCCTCTTCGAATTCTCAAGAGATACAGAATAAAATCTACGGTCTTGCCTCTGTCTTCAAATAATGTTTTCTTCCGTTGAGAGAGATAAATAATACACAGGAGTAGAATTACAGTTCAGGATGTGGTAATAAATAAGTGATAAATGCGCGAGGCGGAAAGAACCTTCATTCTGAGAGAAGCCCAGGGAGGCTGTGTTTTGGAGAAGGTTTAAGCAGGGCCCCCGGCGAGCCCTGGAGGAAGAGGAGGAGGAGGAGGAAGAGGGTGCCGCTCCGGCACCTGTGGGCGATGGGGTGGGTCTGGGCGGTGAGGGGCTCTTGGACCCCCTCCTTCCCCCGGGTGAACGAGGATCAAGTCCAGGAGAGTCAGGGGCTGAGGTCACCCCCAGCCTGGGCCGTGCACCCTCCCGTGGCGGAACTTGTCGTGTGTGTCACCACGGCTCCACGCAGCACCTTCAGGGGCCACACCTGGGTCCACGAGGGTCTCCGTGCAGACGCCTGCTCTCCGCTGGCCCCGGGGAAACCTTCACAGCGGAGGCCAGGGGCTGACCCTGGACGGACACAGCTAATTTCCCCAGGACGACAAGTGCCTCTTCCACACGATCTCACGGAAGCTTCCCCTTCTGCATTTTTGAGTTGCCAACTTTGAGTCAGTCACCCAAACTTTGGAAGACTCCCTGGTTTCCCATTAGCGTACTGAATTCTAATGGTTAGTATCATAAATACGAGCCAACGCGTGTTAAACTCTTACTCTAGTAGGATACTGAACGTGTTGCCTGTGAACATCGTTACAAGTCAAAGGCTTGTTTTACTATACTTCACTGAAGACCCTAAGATTAAATGAATGGATTTTGAGTTATTTTACAGAGTGAGAAAATATAGTTTATTTCAGCGTGATATTTTTAAAAATGCACCCTGATAGTCATTTTTTTTTCATATTTATTCTTTCATTTCTGAGTTTAGTTTCATAGAGAAGCTTTAGAAGGACAGATATTAGGTACATTTTCTATATGTTTCTAATAAGTTTAAGGTTTCCTTTCTCATATGCACACATGTGATTCATCTGGAACGTGCGTGGGGTCGGGTTGAGGATATGGAACCATCTGTGAAACATACTGTCCTGTCTCCAACGAATTGAAACACCAACGTTTTCAGATAGTAAATTCTTCAATACAATGAATCTCTTTCTAGACTCTCTCTTTTGGTTTCTTGATCAATCTGTACCTATAGGAGCAAAACCCTATCTTTATGAGATTAGAGGTTTCTAAGGTTTGCATAAATGTATTGTAGATGCTAATCAATTACTCAGTAGTTGAAATTGGCTGAGATGACTTTAACTACTAGTTCTCAGATAACTTTTATAATTATGTGCTCATGAAGTGTCCAATTGGTGAGGAAATGCTATCGCTTTCCAATGATTTCCATTACATTTTGCCTTTCAGGAAAATTTTGCAGTTTTCACGTGGATTATGTGCTTTATTTCTAGGTATTTTGTTTTCCCTAAATATTTTGTTTACCCTGTCTGAAGTTTGTTTTCCCTAAAACTATTGTGTCATTGTCTTAGGAAACTATTGATTTTTATCATTCGATTGGATTTGGCAAATTTACTATAAACCTTTTATAAAATACATATAATGTAATGATTAAGAATGTGTACTTTGTACAGATAACCCAGGTACAAGGATTCTCTGCCCAGCTATGCAAACTAGAGTAGCCAGAGCCCATCCACCATCTTCTTTGCTATGAATCGAGAGGGTTCATCTTACCATGGGTCCTTGTCAACATCAACCACGGTGTCACCTAGTAAAACGCGGTGGGAGATGTCATGTTTCCATGACAACGGTAGCTGCAGCCGTCATAGTGCTGCTAGAGAAACTGGAGTTCGAGCCAAAGGTTTTCCATGTAAAGTGAGTAACGTTTCTTACATCTTAGGAACGTGTCCATGCCTAGGGATGTTGTACAACATGGGACAAGCTGGTTGGCTCAGGACGTGCAGTCGGAGATCTGAAGGCCACAGACACAACACCAACACTTGGCTGGGGCGCCTGCTCTCTGGAGCCTTGCTGGGACTGGCCTCAGGGGTTTGGTGGCCGTCCCTGGCTTGCAGCTGTGTCATTTCAATCGGCCTCTGCTGTCCCTCTGGTGTTCTCCCTGGCTGTTTCTTTTTTCGCATGGGCCTCTTCTGGTGAGAACGCCTGAGCCCACCCTCTCTTCCTAATGAATTCCATTCCCTCTGCAAAAGCCACTTCTGGGTGAGGCCCATCCTGGGGTCCTGGGGTCCTGGGGTCCTGGGGTCCTGGGGTCCTGGGGTGAGGGTTCGACAGGAAGGAGCCTAATCTGACCCACAGCAAGAGATAAAGTTGCTACGTCTGCAAAGGATGGACGTAGCTTCCCCATCTTTACTGTGTATAGTTATCAATTATTTCACGTCTAGATTCCTTGATCAAAATCTTCAGGAATACCTCATAAACGGGTAAAGAATGTTGATCTCTTTCCTTTACAAGAGTGCACACCACCTGCGTTGAGTAGAGTATGTTTAAGGAGATTTGTAACATTGCTACCGCTCCAAAGTCCACGAAGCGCTTTGGTTTCCAAAGGCATTTTACAGCATTACTTTCATTTTTTATTGTTTTATTTTATTTTTCTACCACATTTCTTTTAAATCAACGATTTGGTAGCAGGGGGACTGCACCTCCCTGACACTGACAGTGGGGGGTGCCAGGCCCAGTGGATGGTGCTGTCGAAACTGATGTTCCATCTTCGATCGTTGACCTGAAAGCAGTTTTCTGGGTGAGTTTTCTACTGCCTTCCGAAGCTCTCTTGTTAAGAAGAGTTTCTTTTTCCACCAGTGATTTAATAAAATTGCCAAGTTCTTACTCCAGGATCAAGTATAGATATTTAGTGTTCTTGGCAGCCCAACTCAATGCCTCATGAATGTTGAAGGTTCAATGGCTGCTGAAAATCCAGCATAAGGACACGAAACTATGGTAAAGCTGATGTTATAACCCCGGAAGTCTACTTAGACGATACAGTATTTGATAGACTTGGACAGTTTGATAAGAGCTTAAAATTAAATGAGAATCTATTTAAGCAAAGTGAACCAGACTGATTCAGAGTGTTTTCTACTTTTCCCTTTCCATATCTGTGACCTGATGGCCTTTTGTCATCAGTTCCCCACTATCAGGTCACTTGGGTCTTTGTCAAATGTTCTGTTTATGCTTCCCTTTCCTTTATTATCTTTTGATCATGTATTCATTGCGTAGTTACCCTCTTCCAGAACTGGGTCAGACCATAGATATATGAAGACAAGCAAGTCACAGAGAAAACTAAAAATCTCAGCATTCAAAGAACTGGCAGTCCAGCAGAGCCGATAAGTGTGCCAACAATGAGCCCACGGTTAAAAATACTGCCTGCCTTCCAATTCCCAGCCCTGCACATAGCAGGTATTAATCACTCCGTAAATGAGTAACTGCTAATCCTGTTACCTGAGACACTCTGGCTATTTAAATGTGTCAAATGTGTTAGATGGAGAAAAACATTGCTGAATGTTTCGTTAATAGAATGGAAGGACCTCTGCCTCTTGTCATGGAAGAGCTGAGTGAAAACTCTAGGAAAACTGGTCATGGGACATCACTGTCATTGTAAGTTGATCTACTGCATAGAATATTCGGCATCAGATGAAACAGTTTCCTAAGATTTATTCAGAGGAGCGTTTTGGATTCTCTGCTTCTTCTCCGGGACCCAGGAGTGTGTCCATCCCTCGTTTGGCTGAGACTACGCTGTTCCAAGTGCTCTTTGTGTTCATGACACCAAGCTGATGATGCGCCTATTATTTCTGTAACCTAATTAGGCAAGGCTTTGTATTAACTCTTCTTGACTCACATTAATACATAAAATTTGCAAATTAGAGTCAACTATGATTTGCAAATGGAAGTTAATTAGAAAGCACCTCGTAAAAAGGCCAAAACACTTTGCATAGAAATAGCCAATTTAGAAGTCACAGTTTTCCCAATGCTTTTTGGCAAAGAATTATTGTGAGCTGTCCTCTCGGATTGATGTGATCAATAAAGTTGGTGAGGACTCAGAAAGTTACAATAGGGCCTTCTCCTCCTAAACCCTCGGCCCTGAGCTGCTTTCTGTCCAGTAATGAGTCAGTCGTTTGGGGAACTACAATAGTTCATCCATGAGGAGAAAGATGGTTTCTCGAAGATTTCAGAATACGTGCACCACCCTCTGTTGAGATCCTCCTGTTCTTCCTTCTCCTGGAATTTCAAAGTGCTAAAAAAAAAAAAAAAAAAAAGCAAAGTGTTATCTGAGACACTAACAAACTTAAAACTGACTGAAATTTGTTACTGAAAATATAGGATATTAAGGTTATAAATAGGTGGCTCAAATACTTAACTGGAATTCTGCATCAGAAAATACAACAATATAATTTACCATGTTAATGGCGTAATTGAACAGCACTGCCTCAGGGCATGCTGAAATAATGTTTAACACAGTTCGCTATCCAAGAATTCAAGTAAAAGAGCGCCTCTACTTTTATGTAGATTACTATGGTATCCAACAGCAAAGGGCATATGTAACAGAGAAATTTTAGACTATTTCCAAGAAATTTCCAAGAATAAGTCAAGAATATTTCTAAGATTAAGACCTAGTAAAGAAGGTTCAACATACAACCAAAGGTTTTAGGCAAAGCAATAAGACATGAACATGAATTAAGGAGTACAGAGTAATTGCAATAAAAGAAACAAATTTCATCATTTGCAGAAGATGTGATTATCTTGATTTTGCAATTAAATGTAAGTAGCAAAATACTGACAGAAACTACCTAAAAACGAAAAAATTAGCTAAAATTTCTGGATACTAACCAATTAGCAAAAGGTCTATATAGCATTAAGTTTAGAAAATACATTTGAGGAAAAAAACCCTTTGCAATGGAAGTAGCATTATAATGTAAGCACTAGACATTTGTGGGGAAATTTTAAAATTCTTGTTAAAGGATATTAGAAGTGAACTAAATGAATAAGAGCAATTATACTTACATTCAACTCTACGTTCGATGCAATGCCCATAAACACACGTTTCTGCACTAGGCTGTGTGGTAGGGAAGTTGAACACCTGGGTAGGAGGATGTGACTCATTTATCTTCGATGTCACACGAGTGTGGGGGTTGACTGTCATGGAGTTCAATGAAGGGGCTGATGTCGGGTTAGCTTGAAGCCTTGAAAGTTGCAAGAAGAACATACTAATAAGACAAAATTTTGTGTGGCTTTCATTTTTGTCAAATGTTTACGAGAATTTCCTGCCGAATTAGAAATCTGAGAGCTAGGAAGATGGAGCCAGCCCTTGTGTAAATTCCTGAGGAATACCGGTCTAAAAGCCACAGCGGTGCCAGTTTCACCAGCCTTCCTCCCAACACAGGGGCGGCGTTGAGAGAGAGTAAAATGCAAACTAATAAGATTCCCAGGATGCCCCCAAAAGTTTATTCTAGAAGAGAGAAGAGCTCAGTTGAATTTGCATTTTGGTCCCAGATTGTCCCAGTCTCATTAATCCCTACTGGATTCCTAAGAAGAAAGAATCCTAACATTCAAGGTTCCCTGGAGTTTTAGGTATTGTTTTTCCTTTTTGCTCAACCATTTTGTTTGTGGATACAAAAATAGACTGGGAACTGGAGAAGACATTTCCCCATGCGAACCAGCTGGTCTCAGAAGAACTAAAACCTTGACTGAAGACCACGATTTTGCAGTCATGCCCTTTGCCCAGAAGTAGAAAGACACAATCTGAAAAGCATGATGTTGAAGACCAAGGACAGGGGCAGGAATAAAAAGTACAGGGTTAATCCTCATCAAGCCCTATTATCTTGTATTTTGTTGTAAGTCATGAAGTGCTTTTTGGGTCATGGTAGAGTCAGGCATTCATTAAGAAGGATTTAGAGAGGCTTGTGCTGAACATTTTGGGGACATGTCTTTCATATCTGTGTCAGGGCGAGTCACAGGCTTCAGGACGTTTTGATTACGGAATCAATAGTAAAATGCTGCGGGTGGAGCTGCTGGTTGGCGCTGGGGTCTTCCCAGGCCTCACCTCTGAATTTAGAGAATGCTTTCCTTCAACTCAACCCCAGGGCCACGTATCCATTTATGGACTGAATGTAGAATTCATGACATTTTTAAAGGGTTTTATTTTCATGAAGATAAGAATGTCCCAAATCATCTTTTGAAATGTGCCCAACTCTAAAATGTCCAAGGACATGATGACTTATTATGTAGAGCTTCCTGTTTCTGTCCCCACCGCCTGCCTGGCCCCTTGGTCACCCACGGTGACGTCCTCACCAGGAAGGAGGAGAAACTAGTCTCCAACATCCACATTCATTGATCTGGTCACTGCATCAACATGTCATTAAATACTCAGCCAAAATTGGTACCAAGCAGCCTACAACTTTGATTCTATCCCCCGGATTCTTGCCTTCCTGGCTAAGTGGCTATCACTGTTAGATCAGGCTTAAGCACCAGCTGTATGCTCCATAGGAGAGTGGAGGTTGGAGCTCCGTCTGCGCTGATGAGGGTTCTGTGGGACGGAGGACAGAAAGCACGTTTGGTGGGGTGTGGGGGGCTGCAGGTAGAGACAGGTGGCCACTCTTTCTCTTGCTTGATAAATGACCTTGAAGTCAAGATGAGGGGCCTCCCTCCTCTTTGGGACTGAGAGCCCGAGGCCCGGTGGGTAAGACGAGGGAGCCCCAGAAGTTGGAGTGGCGAACTCCATCTCTGGGGAGCGGGGTACCCCGATGCTCTGCTCTGAGGACTGACCATGAATATGAGTCCTTTTCTCATGGTGTGGAGAGAAAGGGGCTAACATTCTCTCCTGAGTCTGTGCGAGCCATGTGGCCATGTGCCTGCATCCTTTCTGGACGCCTTGGGACAGTTGTGTGATGTCATTTCAGCATCAGTGATTCTAAAATACCGGGGCCCCCAATAGTTTCCAACAGCTAGTGCCCACGTCTCTGGGAGCCAGGCACCCTCAGGGTATGCGGTACAGACGCGTGGCTCCCACAAGTCTGTGAGAGGCACCGGCAGACAGCAATATCTATGTTGTTTGGAAGCCATTATAGGAGCCACATGCGTGTGACATGCTTGCCTCTGGGGACATCACTGAATTACAGCGCAGGAGCATGATGTCATCCGTAACGAGGAGGAAGAGGTGACGTTTCTGTAATATTGGCAACACATGGGCAGGGGCTACAGCATGTAGGCCACAGTTTTCCATCCAAATCCTTAATAAAGAAGTTTTGGCTCTTAAATTGTGAATCCTGAATTATTAAAGAGATATAGTCACATAAAAAAAATCTATCCCCAACCCAGCTTTCTTAGAGAAATCTTATAGAATTCAAGTTTTAAGTATCAAGAAGTAATTCTAATAGAGACTTGAAAGTAGTACTAGTGAATCTTCTGAGGAATGCAGAAGTATAGCCCTTATTTATTTTAAAGAGTCTTGCATGGTGTTCTCTATTGTTAATTATTTAAAATAGAATTTCATACATTGTCCTTTACATAGGAAAATAAAAAGGCAGATATGCAAAATTAAGAAAACAAATGTAATGTTATCTGAACTGACCAGATAATAACTATTAACCCGTATAAAGTACATTATTCCAGAATTACTTCATCATGTGCACACACACACATCCTGTTAGAGGGATTTTATTACTAAGGGACTTTAGAGTGAATTCTGTGCTCACATCTTTCGGTCACCACACTTTCCCACACCTCAGTGTATTAACAGTGTAGAGGTTTTTATTTTTATGTTTAAAATAGTTCCGTACTTATGCTTTAAGGACACCGATTGTCTTACCATGGTTATAAATTTATTTGTTCTGTGTCAACCATATTTATAGTCTTTTTTGAACTCAACGTACATGGGGCTCTTGCTTGGAAGCCATTGATACAACATGAGTGTGCTGTCCAGTTATTCCGGAAAAAGCCACATTAATTCTTGCTTCCTGGCCAGGAGAGCTTCTTTGTAGCTTGGAACTTCCTCTTCAGGGCCTGGCATTGGAAGATAATCCTCGGGGAGGTGGCATTAATTTGGTGACAGATCTGAGGTTTCCTGTGACTCGTCCCGTTAGAAGCCCCGAGGGCTCCTGGTGGGACCCTTCCCAGTTTCTGTGACTAGGTCTTACTTCAGGGGCTGCCTGCTCTTGGGTCGTCTGTTCCTCTCACACCAACTCTGTTGGTGTCATTTTTATTCCAGTGTTACATATTAGAACACATGACAAATAGTTTTAAATGATCGGGAACAACACATGACAAGAGGAAGATGTATCTCTTGCCTCGCCATGTTGTTCTCAGGTCTGATGTGTTGTGTAAAAAATTGCAGCGACTTAAAAGTGTCTGTCAGAACTCCTTAAATTGGGCTGATCATTTCACTGAACCAAAGGAGTGCATCATTTAATCATTCCAGAGTCTAATAGGAAGAGAGCTTGTAATATCTAAAATTTCATGAGACACAGCCTTTTAAAACGTAGTAGAAGTGGCGTCAAGGTTAGTGTAATTTCATCTTCAGTCCTGTGTTCACTTAGCGGTGATAGCAAGTCATTCAGATTTTAGAACTTAAGAAATGGTATTAATATTAGAATTTAGTGACACATGTTTTTGGATAATTGATATATTTAAAATAACTTACAGTTAAAAATTTCAATGGAAATGAAGTATGGTAGATATTATAATTCTTTTAGTTGAAGCGGAGTATAAAATGTGTATGAAAATTTTATTTAAAAATACCAGGCTGTTTACAAACAGACGAAATCACATTACCAACTAATCAAGAAATCCAGATTACTCCGTTACAGTGGAAATTTTAAAATAAAGTGCTATTGGAAATAAATGGGACCTTTATGAAAAACATGTTCATGTTCTCTTGGTTGAGAAACGTGTGCTTTTGAAACTGGGAGAACGGGATTTGGCGTGTGCAGGACGCCACGTGTCCTGAGCTCCGGCACACATCCCGCTCACGGGTGCTCGTGCGGTTTGCTGAAACGGACACACAACTCAAAACTCGCCTGGGGTTAGAGGGTCTCCAGGTTAAACATGGCGGGACATCTTCCGCACTGTAGTGGGCGAATCAGCAAGTGAACGGGGTTGTTTTGTCCCCAAGAAGACAGAGCCTTGCATGCACTTGTCACCCAGACTTTGGGCTTGTTTGTGAACAAGGGAGGGGCAGGAAGTGCGAACCTGTCTTGTTTATTGGTAAGTTGGCACATGGGTGCACATGTGTGCACATGCGTGGGAGTGCTTGCACGCTTATGCCTGCGTGTGTGCTGAGCGAGGGCAAATGCTGGATAGAATTAGTGGGAAGGTTCACATAGCAACCAGCTCACTGTCTTTCTTACTGTTAAACATGGTGATGGTTGATAGTTTCATCGGAAGAAACAACAATCAAAGGCTATGTGGGCAGCGGGCCCAAGAGCCTGAAGATGAATTTTCTCAACCTCCGGGAATTCGGCTGCTGGAGAGTCCTTTCCTCTCCTTGCGCAGAGGAATCATTGGATAGGTTTTCTCAGCTTGGACCCTAGGGGGTGGGGCCCCTCACTGGGGATCATGGGATCCGTTATAGGAAAAAGTAAAGGGGGGAATGGGGCTGCCTAGGACCAGGTGCATTTCACAAGGCTGGAGAGGAAGGATTAGTGACAGGGCCAGATGCCACTTGGTTTGCAAAGTGGGAGGGTAGCATGACCTGTGTCACTGAACATCATCAGTTACTGAGATGATCGTGTGCGTGTGTGTGTGTGGTGGAGGGGGCAGTACTTTCCCTCCCTAATAGAGTCCTCCAGGTGACAGTCAGGGGAAGGGTTTTGGAAAAGCTAGTCTTTCCTCTTTGCCACTTGGTCTTGTTTTTGATGGCGAACTGTTACTTTGGAATATGTTTAAATAAAGTTTTGATTTTGTAAGAGCTTTAGATTCATAAAAAAATTACAAAGCTAGTACAGAGAGTTCCCAGGTACCCTTCACCCAGTTTCTCATGTTATTAACATTGTACATCGTTATGGTACATTCCAACTAATAAACCAAGAACGATAGAATGTTATGAAGTGATGTCTGTATTTTCCTTAGATTTTTGCCTAACGTACTTCCCCTGTTGTAGGTTCCTATCCTAATACCATGTGACATTTGTCCTACCTCCCCAGGCCCCCTTGTCTGTCACAGTTCATCAGACTTTGTGTTTTTGATGACCTTCAACGTTTGAGGTATTTTGTGAAGTTCCATCAGTTGAGATTTGTCTGGTGTTTGTTCATGACTAGATGGGGATTTGGGAGGAAGTCAGAGGTAAATCGACAATTCCACCTCCCATGGCGAGGGAACATGCTGTCAACATGACTAATCACTGTTGATGTTGATCTTGATCCCCAGCGAGGGCGGTGTCCCAGGTCTCCCCACTGAGAACTTCCCCCTTCAGCAGCCACCTCTGTCCTGAGTGACAGCAGAATGTCCTCTAAGTTGAGTCCTTTTCAGACAGACTGATTTTAATTGGCAATATGATTTAAGATGTCGTGCCTGTCTTTTCATGGCTTGGTGGCTCTTGTGTATTGCCGGGTAACTTTCTTGCATTGTACCAAAGTACATGAGTCCCTGTTCATTCAAGCCAAGGACTCCTCCTTGGCAGTTTTTAATAATTAGGAACAAAATGGCTACAAACTCCTGCTTGCAGGTTTTGTGTGGGCGCACAAGTTCAAGCCTGTGGAGTAAGTGCCTGGGAGCTGGGTTGCCGAATCGAACGGTGAAGAGCTGGCCGGCTCCGTGAACTGCCTCTCGATTTTGCAATAATACCAGTCACAAGCGAGAGTTTCTAGGACTCCACATCCCCTTCATCAAGGGTCACCGTTAACTGTCTGGCTTTTAGAAGTGCCAGAAGGTATGGCCTTGCTACCTTTAGCAATTGCTTAGCACAACCTGGTGTACTAAGCAACCAGCCTTTCGTGTGGCCCTCCGTCTACCGGGCAGCATCTCTGCACTTCCTGAGCCAAATGTTCTAACATTGCTTTACATTTTCTCCAGTTGTCTAGTTTCGTCCTCCCTTCCCATCGTCCGTAAAATTGGCACCTACTATGTGCCTGGGGGAAGTGTGCCAGAGGGCGTTTCGTGAGTAATGCAGTGAACACCCCAGTCACAGTCCTTCCGCAAGTGGTATTTAGCGTTATGAATTGTTGTCTTTCCCATTTAATCGTGTGTTCTTTGAAGGCAGTGAGCTCAGCGCCTTAAGCCTTGGGTAATGCAATACGCTTCCCTGCCCTGCGCTGCTCTCATTAGGGAGGCCGGAGCTGGATGGCTCCGGAAATGTCAAGAGATTTCTTTAAGGCAAAGGGCACTTGAAGATCAAACGCGTCCGCCGGCCTGCACCAGTGTTCAGGCTCACCTGGTTAACGAACGGTGTTTTCAAAAGTAATGGGCGAAAGCGCACTGTACATTCTGCAAATCAGGTATTGAAGACTTTTACGGCACGATATGCAGAGGGAAACATTTTATCACATTACTTCCATCACGCGAGCTTTGGAGAGGTGGATAGGATTTCAAAATCCAGCTCAACCTCCTACCGGCATTATGCCGAGCAAAAGAATAACATGAACTTTCCAAGTCTTGTTCTCCATGTCTTCCAGATGAACGCATAATTACAGGTCATTAAAACAGTTTTTCAGGAGGATTAAAACACATGAAGGCCCTAAGGCATGTAGTACGTTGTCAAGCATATAGAAACCTCCTGATAAAGTGCAGCTGTTTTTACCACCATTATTTTAATATCCCAAATAAGTCCAGGAAAGCACAAATCAGACTCAGTAAGGGTTCATTGTATACGCAAACGGCCCTTCGGAACCTGGCCATATAGCAAATTTCCCACAACTATTTTCCCACAACTGTAAGATAAGTTTAACTTCTCTTGGATTACATAAATCATTTGATAACACCATTTCTGAATGAAGCATGGGGATGCCGTGTGGATAAAATGAAAAAGGGAAAAACACTTCAACTATAAGATTAAGAGGCATATCCTAGGAAACGGAATGTATATGGTGAGCTGGGAAATGGAGGAAGTGAAGGGACTCTGAGCACCTGGGGAAAGGATCAAGGTGGGGCCCGTAGGTGGCAATCAGGTGAGGAACTGGCCCGGGGAACTTTGTTAGGATCAGTGTGTAATTCATGTGATTCCTTATTGATAGTTTCTGGATAAACAGTGCTGAGGCAGCATTTGTGCTGTGTAAGATACACAGATTTTGAAACGTAGATTTCAATGAGGTTGACCCACTGACACTCCCACAGAACCAGATGTCCAATAGTTCATTTAATTTGTTCTTTTTCTCCCTGATTATGGAACTAACTTTTTTTGTTGATTTCATATATTTCCTCCAAATTAGACTTAACACATGCATTTTTTTCTAAGCATTGTTTTCACTGCAGTTTATAAATTTTGATCTGTTCTGCTTTTTATTTTTATTCAATGCAAAATGGTTTTTACTTTTTCTTCTAATTCTTCTTTGATCTATAGCCTAGGTGGAAATGGGATGTTCAAGTTTCATGATCCGTATCTTTACCTTCTTTGATTTTTTATCTTATTTTGTTCATTACTGAGAGTACAGAAATATCCAAGTATAATTAAATTGATTATGCTTTTTTAAAATTCTGACATATCCTGTCTCCTGGATTTGAGGGATCTTTTGCTAGGTCTGCACATAGATGCTGTTGCTATGTCTTTCTGATGTATTAACCCAACACCTTCTAATATACTAAGCCTGGTGGCCTCTCACATTTACGTCAGCTGCCTGTTCTCTGAAGGCATGTGGTTTCCAGACGGCTTCTCTTTCATGCACAATCCAGTAGCAGCCTCATCACATGCGGGGAGAGTTTAGCAAATAAAAACACAGGCCACTGAGTTCAGGCTGAAGTTTGATGCCCAGGAAAAAATGTCACGTGCCCCCCATTAGGTACCTGCGATTCAACTTAACCTGCGTGTCTGAGTTCACCTGTGAGCATTTCGGAAGCGCAGAATCAAAAGTTCCCCTCAGACCCACAGAATGAGAACCTGCCTTTGAAGAAGAGCTTCTCATGAGTCACCTGCACAGGGAAGTTCAGGAAACCCTCTTGCAGGGACCTAGGTGGCCGGGTCAGGAAGACGCAGGTGGCACAGCACCGGATGTCCGCACAGGAGGGCAGCAGGAAATGGGAGCCTAGAACAGCCTGTGATCCTGGGTGCTGCTCACCCGGCAGATCTCCAACCCAACCATTGGTTTACTGGGTTTCCTTAACGTCACATCGAATCAAACAATTCCCCAGTTAATTTTAGCTCTTGGCATGAATAAGCGTGGTGACATAGTAAGAGAGGAATCATTCAGGAATACAGTTATTAGAATACTATTTGTTTGGCCATGATTCTTCTAAAATTACATATAAAAGAGAAGAGTTTGGTCAAAGCCATAATAGAACTGCTCCCTCTCAGGCCGTAAGCAACGTGCGCAGGGCTGTCCCTCCACCACCCTCACCTTGTACCCTGTTCGGCTTTCATTTCACTAATGATCACATCGTTGACTCTAATTGTTTTATAATAATGATCTCAGCTCTTTCTCCTCCGTCTCTTTGCACGGAGCATTGACCTGCACATTAACGAGCCTCTACTCTGTGGATTACTGGGCCAACATAAAACGAAAGGCCGTGAAACGAACGTATCCTGACACGGAATCCTAAATATCGGACATCGGGATCCTTCGTTCCTTTTCCTTGACCGGGTACGATTAAGGAGCATGAGGGTTGATTCTGGAGATGTTTACACTCTCACAGGGCGGTCACTAACATCCTTCCTGTTTCAATGCTGAGGACCGACCAGAGGGGAAACTGAGGCCTGGGACTTTAGAGGACCCAAGAAGAGCCTCCTCCGTTGGGACCAGGGGAGGCAAACTTTGTTGACCTTCATCTCACTCCTGGCGCCTTACCGCAGGCCACCTGCCTTTTCCAGAACTGTGCTCCATTCCATAAAATGGAACGTTTAAACCCTGGCAGTAGTGTTGGGTGCGGGGATGTTGCCGTACACAGAGCTCTAGAACCTTCCCTGTTGCAGAAGTGAAACTCCGTGTACACCCACCGAGGAACACTCCCCGTGGCTGCGCCCCAGGCCGGGCCACCCCCGCAGTGCAGTTTCTACGACATCGCTTCTCTCAGGACCATTTTCGAGGGGTGTTGATTCAAGTCCTCGCTGTTCATGTGAGCGCCTGTTTGCCAATGAAGGTAACAGCAGCAGAGATAAGTTATTCTTGGGATTTGGGTAAAACGTCCATGAACAGAAAGGTACACGTTTGAAGATGTCAGCCAGGGTCCCATGGAATTCAGCCCCCTGTTTCTCGTTGGGTTCAGCACAGGTGTCGTGGAGGCCACAGCAGTGACCAGGTGGCCACCCCTCCCTGAAGTGGCCGCCCGGGTGGTCCGGTCGGGGACCCCGTGAGCCCTGACGTGAGGCTGGAGTGAGGCTGCAGAGAGGTATGTGGGACTCGAAGAGCAGGGAGGGAAGCGATGCTATTTTCGTGACTCCATGGAATGGCTGCAGCCAGGCCTTGACAGTTTTTAAATTCAGTGACAGGAATGTGACTAAATTTGAGCCCGTTGAATGTTGCCCTCAGAAAATCAAATCCCCTGTCATGCTGCACCCTGCCAGCCCCATCTTCCCCAACCCCGTCTTCCCCCAATGGCTTCGCCGAGAAGGTTTCTCTCCACGGCCAGGTGGGACGCTCCTGACAGCCCTTCAGGTTTAATTGGGCAGAAACCAGTCCAATGCCAAGCCTGACAGCGGTGAGGGAACGGACCATTGTCCCTGGTCATAGAGATGTGTAATCATCTCCGGCCAGCTGCTCTTTGGTTTGATGCTATTTTACAGAAATAATGTTAGTGAAGAAACATCGCGTGCCTTTTGCCTGTGCGACGGAAGCTAATTGCTTTCACCAGGTTAGGAAAAGCATAATGTGCAAAGAGAAAAGGGTGTGTAAGTGATGCTCTTGGAGCAGAACATGCACATCAATGCACCAGGGGAACCTAGTGGGCTCCACCTGCCGCTTTCCGGGCTCAGAGCCTGAAAGAGGCCGTGTGTTCACAGAGCCTCAGTGATGAATCAGTACCAACAAATGTGCTTTCCGTGTTTTTCCGGGGTTAGGAACGTTCGTGGTCAGCCTGAGCTCACACCTGATAAGAACGTCATCAAAACCAGACACGCAACATTGACCCCTTTGCTAGGGCGGCCAGGAAAACGCACTGCCTTTTATTGATAGGTTTGGGGAGTGCGGGGGTTATTTTAAATAAAAAACTTAAACTCACATCAGCATGTAGTTCAAAGCCAAAGAGTTCAGACCGTTTTCTTCGGCGGCCTCGGTGGGGAGGAATGAAAAATGCGCACGGCCCCAAGATCTTTCACGGGTTAATAGGAGCTGAGTGATTCTGCACTCTCTCCCTTTGGATAAATATGCTTCTTTATCAACTCGAAAGACATTAGACTTGCAACACACATCCCACATCGGCATTCTTTGAAAATAAATCATCCTGCGCTCCTCAGCCATCGGAAAATAATTAGCCTTGTACTAGTGAAGTGAAATAAAAAGCTGAAAGTAGGAAAATCAATAAATAATGAGAGGCGGTCAGCCTGAGCTGCTGCGTGGTGGACTCCTGTCTCCTCTCCGCAGGGACAGCCAGGGCTCATTGTCCTGATGGATAATTAGTTCTTTGCTGATCTGCACCCTCTGGGTAAAGTCATCATTGTCATTCAGCTGTCATCGGGGTGTTGAATACGCACCTGAAATCAGTTTGCATTGAGAAGTGGTTGATTTGTTTCTGCTTTTGTTTCTGCGTTGGTAACTGTTTTGTCATCAAAGCCTTGGTCAAGGGTCTGGGCTCTCAGGGTGTCCGGCCTGAGACATTGTTCTGCCCTCAGGTGGCACATGCGGCTATTGTCACGTAGAAGTCTGGAGGTCCCACTAACTCATGCACCCTGGATACAGAGGAGGTGAGCGTAGGAGGCATCGGTGGTCTCTTGTGTCCTGAAGGACACGCATGAGTTGGGCGTGCAGATTAATTCTTATTCTCTCTCATCTGCACCTCCTCACATTCAATTGGACCGGTTGGAGGTGGCTCTGCTGAGCAGGTACATGGTGATGGGATACAAAGGAAACACAGTCTGTGCTACATCCTGGAGGCCCACCTAGGTGCCAAGCAGGCACCTGACCCGGGCAGGGGGACCAGAGACCCGCTTGCTCCCTGGCCCAGGGCTGGCAGCGGGGTCCCTGCGGGTGGAGGAAGGGGTTGGCGGGGTGTGTGCAGCCTGGTGTCCCGCGGAGGCCTTGGGGAGCCCTGAGCCCCACGAGTGACCCATCCTGAACAGCCAGGAACTTTCTTGGATCACCATGATGGAATTATTTACAGTATTTTCCTTCTTTTGTTTATTTGCTTTATTGTTTGATGCTTTCAGATGGTGTCGCGCGTTGTTTTGCCTTCAGGTAAAATATATTTTATTGCCATTGTCAAGTGCGTGAAACTCAGATCCGTAGATTCTCATTATTAGACCCAATCCGGCTGCAAGAGCACCTGTCGTTTAATCTGCAGGTTTCTTTTCCCCAGTTTTAAAGCCTGTGGGCTCCTGAACTATAAAAGCAATTTTTAGCAGAGTGGGTCGATCAATGAAGACGCTAAAGCACAAAAAGACGTTATGTTAGGATTAGGATAGAATTATGTAGGGTAAATGGAAGAGAAGGACAAACTTAATGCGAAAACAGCCGTGATCCGTAATTTATGGCGCTTAAAGAAAAGCTTGCTCTTATTTTAAGTGGATGGAAAATGGTGCGTTTGAAATGGCCACGGTGTTCAGATTTCACCGAATATATTTAAAAACAGTACAACGTTCAAATCGTGACATTTGCAACGCCAGAGACAATAGCCTCTGTAGTTCTTTCGGTATATTATAAACACTTTAGGTTCAGATGAGAAGATGGGAATAGATGGATCCTTTTTCAAAATTCTTTTGCAGGGGGTGAGAGAAAACAATTCTTAAGTGGTCTTTTCACGGAGATGTGGGTCTCAGCCGTCTCCAGTGACAAAAGCAGCGGCTGGGCTCCTGCCAATGGTTCCTGACGTGTCCCGAGCTCGACTGTGTGGTGACTAGTCTCAGTCTGACGCACCCACCCCTTACCTTTAAAGAACGAGATGCTTCTGAATGTACATTTATTTGTTGCAGCCTGAGAAAACGTGCTGTATTTTAACAGTTGTACTAATATTAGTCACGTCGTACCAGAAATGTAATACTGGTCCTTAAAAGGCCAGGCATTGCACCCTCTCATGTAAATGTGCAATTCTCTGATTTGTTTCGTGACTCATTTTCCTTGATTGAATTTTGTCTTAGGTTAAGGGTGGCATGATGTATTCCAATTGAACGCAAATTGTGCTCATTTATTCTTAGAGAAATGCTTTAAGCGTCCCATGAGTTATTATGAAAATTAGTTATTTCTGAGTACTTAGCAATAAAGCCTCTCATTTTGAAAGGTACACATGAATTTAATTGAGTATATTAACAGTGGTTAGATAAAAACTTCTACAAGTAAGACAAATGCAGTTTTTAGATAAATGTGAAGAATTGGAAATAGCATGTATACTAGAAAGTTTCAAAAAAAATAAGAAAAAGTCCCTGACGTGGTCTACAAAAAAGCTACTATCGACGCAGAGAAACACAAATATCTAGTTGCATTTTATAGCAAAGGGGATATTGATTGAGGTTATTAAAGGTCAATATTTATCTCAAGTGAAAAATAAATCTTGAGTTTTTCATTGAGTCAAAATGTCAATCCATGTTTTGTTACCAAAATTCTAAAAATGTACTGGAGCCACATGGTACTGTTTTCTTGGGCCACCGCGATTTTCGGGGAAGATGATGATTTCTCTCCCCAAGCTTTTGAAAGAAAGAAAACCTACGACGCTATCGGGCAAGGAATTTAACGCGGCCAGTGTGAACGCGCCTTTCTTCGTTCCACCCTCTCTTTGACTTCGGATCCGTCCCCACCTCTGGGTGAACCGACCCCTGAAGCTTTGGGGCCCTTCTGGGAGGCGTCCTGGAGGCAGAGCAGGGACAGGACGGTCCTTTTACGTTGCTCAGGGTGTGCTCACATCTACGTCCCGAATTTTCTTACTCAGGAGTGCAGTGCCCTGGGTGAGTTGTCAGGGGACACAGAGGGTGAGCCTTTGTGTGTGTTATGTGCATGTGTGTGTATGTACCTGTGCATGTGCTCTGCTCCGGGAATGCGTTGAAAGTACCTCCTGGGCCTTCCTGCAGCTGTGGGTGTCCTGGTCCCCAGAAACACCAAGCACAGCAGGTGCAGATCCGGCGGCTGGTTTCAGGGCCTCCGCTCCTCAACCTGTCAACCACGTGGGACCTGGCTCTGAGGCCTCTGTCCTGTGATGCTGCCGTAGGTCTCACACACGCAGCATGGTTACCACAGTCAGTCCTGCGAGGGCCCCCTAACAGGAACAGGGACGCGGGTTCCAGCTTATGAAACGTGGACCCTTCCTGGGGACATGTGGTCACGGCGTTTGCCAACTCAGACCCTCCGTGAGCTTCGGTGTTTCAGTGAAACTTTGCCTTTGAGTTTTAAGTGAGGACGAGTTGCCAGCAATTTGAAATGTTATCCTCCGCCCCTCAGTCGCTGTCGGTCCGTTTCCGCCTGACACCCGTGCCAGGGTCCCCGCTGCGCCCTGGCCAGGGAAGGCACCTGCCACACCTCCGTCACCACGTGCGCTAGTGTTGAAGTTGCCGGTGGTGAACGTCTCACGCTGTTGCTCCCACCGGTCATCAGCGGAGTCGTGTTCCTCTCCCTACAGGAGCGATGAATTATTCATCCTCAAGTTTCTTTTGGAAAATTGCTTTCAATAAAGAACAGCGCAGCGCGTAATGCACGGGCAGGAAAGTGCAAAGACAGGAGTTGGCTCCATGAGGCCCATCAGTTTGGGGGCCGCGCCCTTCCTGTGACCACCGCTAATGCGTCCTGGCTCCGGTTGACGTTTTCTTTGAAAAAGCAGGCGGTTGGCTTCATGGTGTGGTAATGGTTTCATGTCCGGGTAACTGCTTTCTCGTGGCTGATTCGAGTCTTTTGATACGTTGCATTTCAGTCTTCCGATTCGATGGTCCATCTTCACCAGCTTTTTCCTTCCTTCCCGTTTATGCTGTCTTCTCTCCTCATTCGCTGCAGCTCTTATAGGACGTGTGTCCCTCTGTCCTGTCTTTCATGGTGGGGCAGATGCAGAAAAGGGGAAGGTGTTGTGAAGAAAAGGCCTCGTGTTTCTGGTACAGTGTTTATCTTGTAGAACCTTTTATTCATGTACTTTTAAGCGTAATTTAAAGTGAAATGGCTATTCTTTCTTCTGATCAGGAAGGTAGGTTTAAAAATACATAGTTTGTAAAGAGGCCACGTAGTATAATAGATCTTAGTAAACTTAAACTTTAGATGGTTTTAATGCTAACTCCCCTATTTAGGAAACACAAATTACAACTGTAGACATTTTTAAAAACCTACAGATCAAAAAGTAAAATAAAAGAATAAAAATCTACAGCTCAAACAAAGTGACATTTAGACAGCTACAGAGTTCCTTCGAAACAGCTCCTTATTCCTGAGTATCCCTGTGTCTTTCCGAACGCAGGGCTCTGAGTCTGGAAGAGGAAGACAAGAACTCAATAAAAAATAGGTTAAGGAGACTGGGCAGAGCCGGGCACTTGCTATAATTCTATTACTCAAATAAACACCAGCGTTAGGATTCTAACTAATTTGTAATGTGCTCACAGCCAGAATATGATTTATAGCACTTATTGCTGGTGGTGTTTCTGTGATTGTTTAGTCTCATAGCTACCTACCAGATTCCTAACCTTTACGATCACGGAGAATCAACCATCAAACGTCGCAGAAGAAGCAGAAAGAAAAAGCTGCTGCCTTCTGAGGTGACCACCTTCCCCTTGCTCCCCAGCACAAGGGGAAAGACAGTAAAAACACTTTGGCAGCCACTACGCATTTATACCATGTTCATAATTTCTACCACGGTCAACTCTGGCCAACAATGGAACACACGTTCTTGGAATCTGCATGATGAATGTTTCATCTTTTATTTAGTGAGTTTCTTAGCAGCTCTTATCTTGAAAGCAGCCTATGATTTTGTTTTAATTATAAGCACATTTGAATGTATCCATATTAGAAAAGTTGAAAAGCAAAACATTTCTTTTTATCTTTAAAAATTTGTGTATTGGTATTCATATTTTTAAAATTTTATTGTTGTTGTATTACATCCATCCCCTTTTGGCTCCCCTCTGTCCCCCTCCCCACCCACCCATTCCCCCCAAAGTCAATCCCACCTGTTGTCCATGTCCATGGTTCCTTTATACTAGGTTCTTGTCTAAGCTGCTCCCCTTTCTTGCCTCTGCCTCCCCCCTCCCCCCAACCCCGTTCCCCCTGACCACTGAAGGCCTATTCACTGTATTCATATACTTGGTCCTGTTTTGCTTGTTGTTAGTTTTGCTCATTATTGTCCTGTAATGGGTGAGACCATATGGTATTTGTCCTTCACTGACTGGCTTATTTCACTAAGCACAATACTCTCCAGTTCCATCCACGTTGTTGCCAAGGGTACAAGTTCCTTCTTTCTTTCTGCTCTATAGAATTCCATGGTGTAAATGGACCAGAGTTTTTTGATCCAATCATCCACGGATGGGCCCAGCCAGAAAGGGTGACGGGACACACGATCCGCTCTTCGTGAGTTCAGTTGACGGCGGGAATGCTTTCAAGGCTTTGATCCTCAGAACCAAATGTTATTGTGTGACATCCGCACATGGTCATGGAAACAAAGAATCTGAAAAGTCTCCCATCTTCATCCAGTTTCCGAAGGGCCTGGGACGCAAATAATCGCTGAGACCACACCGGGTTTGCGGGTCCAGGTTTTGCAGGCTGCTACGCCAGGGCCCAGGGGAACATCGGGGCGTGTGGAGTTCCTCCTTGGTGGGGCTCTGGAAGGTCTGTCCCACCGTTGCCACCAGCGGACGATGACCCAACAAGACACAGTAAACGAAAGCAGCTATGAAGCCAAAATTATATTTTCCAACTGACTTGCCTTGTTCCCTCTCTGCTGTAACTTTGCTTGAATTTGACAGCTAGTCACAGTGGGCATATGCTGCTGCTGTCAAGGGTTAGTGCCAGCTTCACAGTGGTTGCATTTTAAGTACCTATCAGCCCAAGAATTTACAAGTATCCAGAAGGGTTTTGCAGAGGTACTGGCCATATGAAAGCAAAGCACTAAGAATGGCAGCTGCTTTCACAAACCCTGATTTACTGAAAGTCTGATGGAGCCAGGGCCCCAGGGTGCCCCATTCTGTGAAAACCCCGCAGGAGAAAATGCAGAGATGCTGCCTTGCTGCGTGTCAGCTGAGAGCCGAGGCCAAGACGTAACTGTCATGCAAACGCCCTGTGGCCAGGCCAGCAGGAGCTGTGGGGACAGGGCTGGCCTGCCGTGCTTGAGGGGGTGATCCGTGTGGGCCAGAAAGAAGGAGCGGTGCTTCGTGAACGAGGCGGCACCTGCCCTGAGCGCCGGCTTGTCTCCTTTGTGCGCCCATGTCAGGTACAATGGTGGGAACGGTGCTCCCGAAAGCACGGAGTTGAACACAGTTAAATAACGTAGGGTGATGATGTGAACACAGTGGCAGAAATCAAGGTTGGAAGACGATCAAACACGTCAAGGACAGAAAGGGCGACATCATCAGACATTAAGTTGGGTTAGATGGAGGGATTTGAAAGCTACGATAAAGGTGTAGTTTTAAATTGGTGGACAACCTGAATGGAAGGGGGCAGGCAGACTGATAGGGGAGAGAGCAGTGCCTGAGGACTATCCTGTTTAATATCTATCTCAACTCTTCGTAGCGATGCAGCTACTGTACCCATTTTCCAGATGAGGCAACTGAGGCCTGAGGAAGAAAAAGGACCTGGCCGGGCACCAGGAATAACTGACCTGGCAGGAATGAAAATACTCAGACCCAGAGCCCTTTACCAGCCTGGTGCCTACGTGATGGTCATGAGGCTGATCCCATGAATCACACAAGTCCGGATTCAACCTCAGATGCACACCAGACCTCTTCCTCCAGCTCCCTCCTCGAGCTGTTCTGATACCGGGCCTCTCCTGGATCGTGACGGCTCATTAGTTAAAAACGAAGTTTGAATTTTCGGACAGTTTTAGGCTCACGTGCGTTGGGCAAAGACAATGCGGACCGCGTGTACTGCACCAGGCCATCAAGGTGCTCCCCGCCCCGCCCCCCAAAACCGTGTCTCCTGGACAGACAACCTTCCTTGTCAGAGGATGCGCTGCAGTCCCTGCCTGGCTCTGAGGAGTGGGCGCCATCCCGGCCCGTCATGGAGGACGTGAACACGAAGGACACGCCTGCCCGTGGGCCCGGGACAGCCCCTGGCTGTGCTGCATGGTGACCTGTTCTAACACCCACACTGGGCGGTACTCCTGCCCCACTGCCCGCCTGCTGTGAAGACGGCAGCGTTCCCTGCAGCTCACACTTCCTTCGGACCCCCTTCCGTTCCCGGACGTTACCTTGGGGCCTGGTGTCATGCCTCCCTGGGCTCCTCTTGGCCATGACAGTGTCTCAGGCTGAGTGACCTTGGCGGACTCCAGGACAAGGGCCAGGTGTCTCCACTGAGGACATCGGGTTAAAATGATGTTTAATTCTTTTTAGACACGGGAGCTGGAAGCAGAGAGAAACACGAACCACTCAAAGTTTCAGCAGGTAAGTGAGAGGCAAGGGGGGGCCGGACGTGGGTGTCCAAGCTGAGGTCAGGGCGCTGTGAGTGCGCCCGTGGGTGACGGGAGAGGCCTGGAGGCATCGTCCCTGCTGCGGGGTCACCTGTCCCGGCCGCGGGTGGCTTCAGCTGGGGCCGTGGAGGCTCAGTGGAACCCATTTCCAAGTGGGGACTCGGATGAGCAGCACATTCTAGTTGGTTTGTGGGTACACAGGTAAACGCTTGGGAACAAGCACCATTTCAAAAGCTTTGCAAAGCTTTCTCTCCTTTTTCATTTATTCTGCAAAATTTTTCCATGTAAGCCACGGGCCCAGAATCAGGCGGACTGTTCAGTGAGTTACCAGGCGCCTAGAATTCTCCTACGAACGCAAAACAGAGAGAGGCGCTTCTTTGGAAAAGCATCGTCCCACCCCGGCGCCCTGGACGGATGGATAACGTGCCCCCTAACGTACACGGACATTCAGTCTCTCATTTATCCGCCTGCGAGCCCAGAAGAGGCCTTGGCACAGCGAAGGAATTTCTGCTGGGGCTTCCGGACCAGCGAAACGCAGTGGCTAATTAACTCTGCGTTAGCAGGTTGGAAAATGGGCCGCTCGCCGGTTCCGTGGGAACGGAGTGGGCTGTGGGTGAACGGTGGCAAATTACAATTCCATCAGAACACCTCATTAACAGGGGTTCTCGAGAAAGAGCACCACTCCAACACCCAGAAAATACCACGCGAGGGTGACGGTGTTGAGGACATTTCTAGATCGTCGCCTGTTCGAAAGAACATTTGGGAGAAAGATCATATCGTGACCCGGTCATGTTCTCCAAGTCAAAATGCACCTTGGGAACATTTAAAGCCGTGGTGTGTGCTTGCATGTGTGTGCATGCGTGGGCAAGCCTGTGGGTATACAGACATGTCTGCGTGTCTCCCGATAGACGTGTGGGGTGCACAGCTCAGTGCAGGGGAGGGAAAATAATTTTCTCTTACCCTCCTGAGTTCCTTGCTAAAACCCCGTCATAAAAGACAG
>PVIW01013100.1:0-28908 GCA_004026585.1 Noctilio leporinus | reverse complement strand
AATAGAGAGAGCATACCTCAACATAATAAAGACCATATGTGAGAAACCTGAAGCCAACATCATACTCAACAGGCAAAAACTAAAAGGTTTCCCCCTAAGATCAGGAACAAGACAAAGCTGTCCACTTTCTCCACTTCTGTTCAACATCGTTTGGAAGTTCTAGCCATAGCTATCAGAGAAGAAAAAGGAATCAAAGGTATCCAAATTGGAAAGGAGGAAGTCAAACTGTCATTATTTGCAGAGGATATGATAGTGTACATACAAAACCTGATAGGCTCCACCAAAAAGCAAATTTAGCAAAATAGCTGGATATAAAGTCAATATCTAGAAATCAAAAGCATTTTTGTATACCAATAATCAGAAACATCAGAGATAGAAGCTAGAAAAAAAAAAATCCCATTTACCATAGCAACAAGAAAAAATAAAGTACTTAGGAATAAACAACCAAGGAGGTAAAAGATCTATACTCAGGAAACTACAGAACAATGAAGAAAGAAATTAAGGAAGATACAAATAAATAGAAGCATATACCATGTTCATGGATGGGAAGAATTAACATCATTAAAATGTCCATACTACCCAAAGCAATCTATAGATTCAATGTAATCCCAATGAAAATACCAATGACATACTTCACAGAAATATAAAAAAATACTTCAAAAATTTATATGGAACCAAAAATGCCTACAAATAGCCACAGCAATCTTGAGAAAGAAGAACAAGTTAGGAGGAATCACAATACCGGACTTCAAACAATACTACAAGGCTACTGTAATCCAAACTGTCTGGTACTGGCATAAGAATAGACATATAGATCAATGGAACAGAATAGAGAGCCCAGAAATAAACCCAGGACTCTACAGTCAATTAATATTTGACAAAGGGGGAAGGAACATAAAATGGAGTAAAAACAGTCTCTTCAACAAATGGTGTTGGGAGAACTGGACAGCAACATGCAAAAAGATAAAACTAGACCACCAACTTACACCATATACCAGAATAAACTCAAGATGGATAAAGGATTTAAACATAAGCAGTGCCACCATAAAAGTCCTGGAGAAAAATATAGGCAGTAAAATTTTAGATATCCTACGCAGAAATATGTTTACTGATACTTCAAGGGCAAAGAAAATTAAAGAACAAATCAACAAATGGGACTATATCAAATTGAAAAGTTTCTGTTCAGCTAAAGAAAATATCAGCAAAATTAAAAGGGAACCAACTGTATGAGAAAACATATTTGCCAATGATATCTCAGACAAGGGTTTGATCTCCAAAATATATAAAGAACTAATGTGACTCAACACCAGGGAGACAGACAGCCCAATTAAAAAATGGGCAAAGGACCTGAACAGACAACTCACTGAGGAAGACATACAAAGGGCCCATAGGCATATGAAAGAATGCTCAACATCACTAGTCATCAGAGAGATGCAAATTAAAACCACAATAAGATACCACCTCACACCTGTCAGAATGGCAATCATTAACAAACAACAAGTGTTGGCGAGGATGTGGGGCAAAGGGAACCCTCGTGCACTGCTGGTAGGAATGCAGGCTGGTGCAGCCACTATGGAAAACAGTATGGAGTTTCCTTAAAGAACGAAAAATGGAACTTCCTTTTGATCCAGCAATTCCACTGCTAGGACTGTACCTGAAGAACCCTGAAACACCAATTCAGAAGAACCTATGTACCCCTATGCTCATAGCAGTGCTATTTACAATAGCCAAGTGCTGGAAACAGCCTAAGTGCCCATCAGTGGATGATTGGATCAAAAAACTTTGGTACATTTACACAATGGAATACTACACAGCAGAAAGGAAGAAGGAACTCCTACCCTTTGCAACAGCATGGATGGAACTGAAAGTATTATGCTTAGTGAAATAGGCCAGTCAGTGAAAGACACATACCATATGATCTTGCCCATTATAGGACACTAATGAACAAAACAATCAAATAAGCAAAACTGAACCAGATACATCAATACAATGGGCAGAGGGAAGGGAGTAAGTAGGAGGAGGCAAAGAAGGGGAGCAGTTTAGTCAAGGAACTAGTATGGAAGAACCATGGACATGGACAAGTGGGATTGACTTTGGGGGGAGTGGGTGGGAGGGGAAGGGGACGGAGGAAAGGGAAAAGGGGGTGAATCTAATAAAACAATAATAAAGTTAAATTTAAAAAAATAGTATAGGAAAGGGAGAAGCCTAAGAACTTACATGCAGGACCCATGGACATGAACTAAGCGGGTGGGATTGCTGGAGGAAAGAGGGGTACTGAGCAAAGATGAGCAAAGAGAAAAAAATATTGGGACAACTAACAGCGTAATTAATAAAATAATACTTTTAAAATACATAAAAGGTCAAGACATTACTTTTATTTGCTCACTTGCTTTGTGGTATTTTTTAGCGAGCTGACACGAGGAGAGGGAAAGGCCAGGCCTGGCTGAAACTGGTACTGCCACATTTTCTTTGAAGAAAAACCAGAGAAACAAACGATGGCCCCATGGCCCGGAAGCGAAGATTCCCAATGCACAGCCCCGCCCCCTGGCCCACATTGCGCCAACCCTGATCAGCTGAGGAGGAGAAAGTACCCACCCGTCAGAGGTGTGAGCGCCCCCAGCAACGACCTGTAGCAGGTTGGTTTCTCCCTGGAAAGCTGCACACAGCCAGCAGGGCACTTGCTCGGGGGCATGCTCTTCTATTCTCACTATCCACCCCTGATCTTTTTAAACACATTGCTGACCCGCAGTTTTATACAAAAACTAATGCAAGTGCAAACACGAGTTGACGCGAGCAAACTACATCCATCCGTTCATAAAATAATCTTTTAAAACTATACAAGCAACACATGCTTATTGTAACTTTTTTAAATGATGGGACCAAAAAAGGAGAATTAAAGTCACTGAAATCTATTGCACAGAGGTACTGTTGACATTTTAATATATTTTTTCCTAGGATTGTCTTTAGGGATAGAGATAGTATGTTTGTTTTTTTTTATTATTAGAACCATGCCATTATTCAATTTTCTGTTTTACTGTGATCCCGTTGGTATTTTACTATGGCTGTTCTCAGAACTGTAGTCTGTACACTTCCCTTGAACATTTCATTGGAAGTTGGGGGAGACCAAGTCAGGTGGCTGTGCCTCACCACCATGAATTGCAAGACTGGATTCCAATTGTTTATCCTCCTCTCTCTTTATGAACATTAGCCAACGGGGAAATATGCTGAAACAGGCATTTTTACAGCTGTGAGGCTGAGTGACCTTAGTGTGACCTTTTGGAGGGGTCACCAGTCTCCATTGACAGGACAAACCTATGGAGAGTGTCTCACCTGTACCTTTATCCAACACCTTCCTGTGTGTTCTCTGGTCTCCCCAGGAAGCTAAGGTGCTATGGAAAACCCCCACAATCAAGATCATGAAAGCCAAAGGAACCATATTCCAGTGCTACCACATGAATCACTCCTAAATGATTTGTAAAGAAAGTGTTTCTAATAGTTTCAGCTTCCATATGTTCATTCATTCCAGCAAGAAGTATTATTCTGTGCCGGGCACTGTGTGGTGCAGAAAGTTTTCCTGAATTATTCTGCAATTTACCGGTAATCTCTGCATCTAAACAAAAAGTGCATTAAAAATTACTCTTTCATGACAGCAGACCTACCAAATGCTGAGAGGATTCTTGCCTTCACAGCTGCTTTCAATTTAAATAGCCACCTATAAAGACAAGACAAAGTGTACTTCCTGAAATGTTAAAAATGAGGGGAGGAGAGTCCAAAAGCAACATCACAGGCAGACAGCTTGCCTTCTTAACGCTTAGTTCCTGTTCTTCAGATTCAAAAAAGAGAAGGGAAAAAGGAAAGAATTTAAATTTACAGCAGGGGTTAGCCAATTATGGCCACATCAAGCCTACCATCTGCTTTTGCAAATAAAGTTTTATTGGAACATAGCCACATTCATTTGTTTACATGTTGTCATGGCTACTTCCATGCCACAGTGGCTGAGTTGAGTGGTTGCAACACAGTCTGGTCACAAAGGCCTGAAATACTGTCTATTTGGCACTTTACAGGAAAAAATCCCAATCCTTAACCTTGAGAGAGGCTCAAAGCAAATGCAGATACCAAGACAACAGCCGACAACCAGATGAAGTTTTGAGAGAAAAGGAGCGTAAAGGGACAGGAAAAATCCCTGGTTACCAGAGTGTCCCAGGACCCTCTCCCACCCCACTGCACCTTTTCCACACTACCCTGAAAACTGATTGGCGATTACTGCTTTTGGCTGCCAGGTCTTAGCTCAAGTTCTCAATAATCCCTGTCAGCAAGGATCCTTCTGACTCCATCTCACCAGACTGCTGCCAATTTCAATCCTCCAGATGGAAATGAACACAATAGCTCTTTCCAGAATGACTAGCAACTGTTTCTAAAATACTTCCCCAGCAACACTGGAAAGATAAGCTTCCTAGAACCTACAAACATGCACCACCCACAAACATTAGTGATCAATGTGGAGATCAGGGGACTCTAGACACGCAACTTATCAGTTCTGAAATGTTTACGCTGCGCTGTGTTCTTTGACCCAGCTGCAGGCAGAAGCCAAGATTCCTTCATTGTCCATGTGACACGCACTTGGGGTTGATGGGAAGCTCCCTGCCCCGGCCGCAGTGCCCCTGGCTCTCTTCATGGCACCACTGTCTCCATCCCCTTAGACACAGGGCCGTGTGAGGAGGTGGGCGGCAGGCTCAAGTTAGTGCAGGATGGTTTCCTGACTGATTCAACGCTAACAAACTGGATGGCACCCAGAGCTACTGAGAAAGCTTCCAAACCACGGAAGTGACAACAGGGCAGTTCTTCTGAGGACTCTGGAGAAACAAGCTGAGATTCCTGTGACTGTATCTGACTTGGTAGCTAATACACTGCTCCCCCAAAGTCCAAAGAGTTGCCTTCCTGTGCCAGAAGCCCAGCAGAAGGGAAAGCAAGTGCCCCAGACAGGCCATGGCTGGCAGGTGAGGGCAGTGAGAACAGGAAGGGGGTCCCGGGGTCAGTCAGGAAGTCTGGAGATGCTGGGGCAGGAGTGGCCTTCCCCCCTGCAGCATGGACTCCAGCCCCCCTCCCACTCCTTGGCCCCGGCAGGCGGCTGACTAGTATCCTAGGTAGGAACATGGGCAACACTATTCCAAATCAGGCAACGAGATTCCATCCAGCACCGGACAGCGGGGCCTTGCTTAAATTAATGAAGCTGCCTTTGCTCAGTCTTTTATACAACAGGGATCATGAGGCCTCTGCCATGGATTTGCTTTGAAGGTTAAATCAAATAATGTAATGGATTTGACCTGGCACCTGGCATAGAGTTTTATCAAATTGATACTCACAACCACACTAGGCTCTCTCAAGTGGCTGCACCTTTGCATATGTAGTTAGGTGCTGCTTAGAAAATCTCCATCAAAATACAACAACAATAAAATTAAATTTTAAAAAATTACGTCATTGATCATCTAAAAAAAGAAAAAGAAAAAAGAAAATCTCCATCAACTCATGCTCCTCATACTTTTATCCAACTCATGAAATTCTACCTATTCTCCAAGTCTCACTTCAAGGATCACCTCCTCTGTGAAGCTTTCCCTGATTCCTCCAGGCAGAGCCATTGTTAACTCTTCCCTGATCAACCACCAAGCTTACTGCATCATGCTCTCTCTTAGACCATAAGCCCATCTTTAAAAGGGTTCCATCTTTTCTTCTTTGCATCCAGCATCTAGCACACAGCAAGGACTTAATGAAGGGAAGAAAGCAGACTGACATGGAAATAAGTTCAATGACTAAAGTGGGCAAAAAAGGAGCTACCTTTGGAAAGTGGGTGCTGGGTTCACCAAGGTCTTTGTGAAGTCCTGTTTCCCAAGAAGAAAGTCAGTTTTGACTACCTGTTCGGGGAAGATTAGGGACTGGCTATAAAGATCACTGAAATTAGTGCACGTTTGGTTTGGTTTTGCTTTTTCCCCTGATATTCTCCCCACACCCCTGACTGGGTTAGTTTATATATATACCAAATCCTACAAAAGTCAAAGGTTACGGTGGAGATGAGAAGAGTGAATTTTGGAGGGGAGATGCCAGATTACAGAAAATTTAGGTAAATTTCGGAGACAGGACCGCACTAGAGGCTGGCTGCAGAGGGGAGGGAGGAAGGGGACAGGGTCTTAGCCGGCCGAAGCTCATGATTAAAATCAGGAAAGACTTCACTGCCTTGAGTCAGGTCCTGCCATCGTGGAAAGACAGTTGATTGGGTAAGTTCTGTTACAGAGAAATAAATGTATACCTTTAGAATACATTCACGACAAAGTGTTGCCCAAAGCCGGGTCTGTGTAGCTCAGCCCATGAGACGCTTGCATGGAGACAAAGGAATTTTTTTTGGTCAAATGAAGTTGAAAAATGCTGCATGTTACAGCGTTTCCTCTGATATAATGCTCATTAATGTATCAGCCACTACACATTAGTCCTGGATTAAGTGAACCTCTGTGACTCTTTCCCCAAATCTCACTGGGCCGTGCCGGAGCCCTCCGACAGCCAAGAACTGCCTACAAGCTGCGCACTTTGATCCTCTTGGTCACAGAGACACCCAGAGCCCCCTGCCAATCCATTTAGCTGTGGGCAGCCTGCGGCATTTTCCTCAGGGAATTTTTTTCACTGTCCATAACAAAAATTTGTTAAAAATGGTATCATGAGTCTAGGAGTTCAGAAACTTTTAAAATAAGCTAATTTGGAGATATTTAATTTATATATATACGTATATACATAAAGGTGTGTGTGTACAGTATATATATATAAATTGTATAACCATGCATTTAGGTCTCACTGACAGCAACTGAACTTGCACAGACCCTCACGCTGCTAGAGCTCCCGTTCAGTGTGCACACCTCCCGCGGTGCGATAGAGAAACGACTTCCAGGTCAAGTGAGAAGGGCGGTGTCTTAATTTTTTAGCACCCCAGAAAACCAGCATCATAGCACAGGGGCTCCTCCATCTAGTCCCAGTTCTGCCACCAATAAATTAGTGGCCCTGCTGAGTCTCAAATGGCCCTTTCTGAACCTCAGTCAGCCTCAGAAAGGCATCCTCCCCCCTCTGACACCTCTGAAGGTTTGCTCAGAACCTTCCTGGGCATCTGAGGCTCCAGCTGGTCAGTTTCCCTGGAAACAGCAGGCAGGAAGCAGGCCTGCTACAGAATTGCTTGTTGTGAGGACTCCCTTGGGAAGGATGGGTGCTGTTCATGCTTACTAGAATCTCAGGGTTTTGTAAAGATCTGTCCACTGACTGGTGTGTGCGCGTGCTCCGTCTCCAGGATGTCTTGAGCTATGGGAGAGGAAGTGTGAAGGGGTGATGATGTAGCTTCTTCCTCCCCCTCCAAAGCCAGCAGTTGACAGATGGGCTACCATTAGGGATGGGGGCCAGGTCCATTCCCGCACCAGCCCTGGTTGCGCGACCACTGTGAGATGCGCTGAGCCCCTGCTTGGCCTTTTAAGCTTCATGTTTCAGGTCACTGCTACTGCCCCAGGTAACAGCAGTAGGTCCTTAACAGAATCAGAGCTTCCACCGCCCCCTGTGGACCTCTGACTTGGTCCAGGTGCACAAGGCAGCCCCCTCTGATCTCAGCGCCTGGCTATGAGGCTGCTGGGACAGGGAAGGCTGGACCACGGATCAGTGTGTCCACCAAGGAGGCGAAACCTAGAGGAAACCTGGCCTGCCCCGCCTCTGTTGTCTCTCTAGTAGAACTGTCGGCTTGACCCCTCTCTGATCTGATGTCCATTTCACAGTCCTGGGTTCCAAGTACTTGTCCAGCCCTCCTCCCGCAAAGGGCAGCTAAGGACCAGGCCCTACTTTTTCTCTCGATGGCTGGTATGTTTTCCTGGCATCATCACCACTGGCTGAAAACCCTAAAGGGCTCCTGCCACCCGCCCTACTGGGGAATGTGATGAAGATTTATGAGCTGTGAGTGTGATCCTGTTTACTTCGCAGGGACTGACGGACTGACGACTTGTCCATGTGGACACATTCAGGGCCTGGCTCAGCTGAATGTTTGTTTTTCAAACCGAGATACTGGCTTTTCTGCAGCTGAATCAAGACAGGTGGCCCTGCACATGCAAATGAATGAAACAAAACTGCTATTTGACAACATATACAAAAATTAACCCAAAATGGAGTGAAGGCTTAAATATAAGACTTGAAACAGTAAAATACGTAAGGAAAGATAACATAGGTACTAAACCTGTGAACCTTGGTCTCAAGAGAGGCTTTTGCGAACTTGACCTGAAAAATAAATGAATGGGACTACATCAAACTAAAAGGCTGCATAGCAAAAGAAACCATCAACGTAACAAAAATACAGCCAGCAGGATAGAAGATATCTGCCAACAACACCTCTGATACAGGGCTATGATCTAAGATGTACAAAGAACCCATACAACTCAACAACAGCAACAAAACAATCCAATTTAAAAATGGGGCCTGAACAAGAAGATCTACAAATAGCCAAGAGACATAAGAAAAGATACTTGCCTGAGGAACCATGCTATGTCTGGAGATACAGCACTATGTCGGGAGTGGATAAAATGTAGAAGAAACAAAGTATGTAGAGCAAGAAGCAAATATATTCCAAGATAAATCCTTAGCAATTTCAAAATTGAATGACTAGAGGAGAAGATGCTGGAAGAAATAAATGAGAATGAGAAAAAAATGATACTCAACTTCATTAGATGTAAAGGAAACGCCAATCAAAACCACAATGAGGTACCACCTCACACCTGTTAGAATGACTATTCTCAACAAGACAGGTAATAACAACTGGGTGAGGATGTGGAGAAAAAGAAACCTTAATCCACTGTTGGTGGGAATGTAGACTGGTACAGCCAGTATGGAAAACAGTTGAAGGTTCCTCAAAAAATTAAGACTAGAACTACCATATGATCCAGCAGTCCCTCTTCTGGGTACCTGCCTGAAAATTTTGAAAACTTATTCATAAAGATACGTGTACACTCTTATGTTCGTTGCAGCATTATTCGCGGTAGCCAAGACATGAAAACAATCTAAGGGCCCTTCAATGAAAGATTGGATAAAGAAGATGTGGTACTTACATATATAGTGGAATATTAGCCACAAAAAAGGATGAAATATTGCCATTTGGGACAACATGGATGAATCCTGAGAATATCATGCTAAGCAAAATAAGTCAGACAAAAAAGGACAAGAACCATGTGATTTCACTCATGTGTGGGATATAAAACAGAAAGCAACAAATAAACAAAATAAACTCATAGGCACAGACAACAGCATGGTGGTTACCAAAGGGGAGGAGGAGGAGAGGATGAAAAGGATAAAGGGGACCAAATATATGGTGACAGCGGGAGACCAAGCTTTGGGTGGTGAGCACACTACAACATACAGATGATGCTTTATAGAACTGTACGCCTGGAACTTATATAATGCTACTAACCAATATTATCCCAGTTAATTTTTTTTTTTTTTAAGATTTTATTTCATTATTTTTTTAGAAAGAGGGGAAGGGAGAGAGGCAGAGATGGAGAGAGGCATCAATGTATGGTTGCGTTTCACCTGCCTCCAGACCTGGTTTGCAACCTGGTTATGTGCCCTGGCTGGGGAATCGAACCTGCTACCTTTGGGTTCGCAGGCCGGCGCCTTAACCACTGTGCTACCAGCCAGGGCCCAGTTAATTTTTTAGAAAGAGCTGGGGAGGGATTTAGTGGGACCTCACCTCAGACCTGGCTGTGCAATTTCCTGGCTTGGCAGGTGTTTTCCTCCTTTCATTAAGTAGAGATACTGATAAATTGTTCAGAATATGTAGGTTCGTTTGGTAAACCTTAAAGCCACTCACGTTAACTGTTATTCTTACATACTGCTCGGCTGTCGACAAAGTCATGTCCAAAATAATTCTCAGTTACTATTAAGCACAATGTTATTGGAAAACCTTGAAACAGGTAACAAGCAGAAATTAAAGCACTTCAGTGACATGTTACTGACTTTCAGCCTCCTTGCTGCTTCGTACCTGGCACAAGTCCTTGCAAACCTGCAAGTTTCAATAACACGGCCACAGCAAATGGACGTGTGAAATACACATGGGGATCCTACCCAGCACAAGGTTATGACCAGACCCTATGACAAATGAAAAAATGAGTATTAGCCGTGAGAAGTTATAAATATGCCCTAATTGTTGTTCCATTATGCAAACAGGTACACATTATTCCTAGCAACTGTTTTACTCTTAATTTACTTAGCTATTAACTTTTGTTGGACACACAGGCTGTATCCAAATATACTATTTTAAATAACATTAAAGTAACATTTTATCTGGGTTATTTCTTTAGGGGTGACACCTGGAAGTGAAATTATTAGAAGTAATAAACATTTCTAAGCATTTTGCTTTATGTTACCAAATTGTTTTTCTAAAAATACTATACTAATTTAGATTTAATTTTCATGTTTATTTCTTTAATTTACTAGGATTTTGTGTATATAGTAATGATGATGGTATATAATTTTTCCAAAAAGCAAATCAATCTATTCCCCCACATTTCATTAAATACCTCCCCTGTATCCACAGATTTATACTAAGGTCTGATTGGACCTACTTCATCCTGTTTAGCTATAGATTGGTATATCAATCCCCTGTGGGTTTTATCAAGTTAGTCTGAACATTTGATAGGATATTCCTTTTTCAAAAAAGTTTTTGTCAAAATTTTTAAAACCAAGAAGGATTTTTATAATATTAAAATAACAGTATAGGAACTATGCAGTTCTACACATATTTTGAATGGATCAAGAACTAGACTATAAACCCTGGCTGGTGGCGCAATGGATAAGGCGCCAGCCTGTGAACCCAAAGGTCACTGGTTCAATTCCCAGCCAGGGCAACATAACCAAGTTGCAAGCCAGGTCTCCAGCCAGGTCTGTGGCTGGAGGCAGGTGAAAGGCAACCAAACATTGATGTCTCTCTCCCTCTCTGCTTCTCTCCCTTCCCCTCTCTCTAAAAATAATAAAATCTTTAAAAATCAAAAAAACTAGACTAATATTTGATAACGACAAGATTAAAAATTAGAGTATATGCTTTTCCGATTTGTCTTCCTGCCCATTACTTGTTATTATTTATAGTCTTGATTGTATCTATGTCTTATTCCTAGTCAAGGAATAAAGCCATAAAATTTCCTTCTTTCTGCATCTAACCTATAAAACTTGTATATTCTGCTCTTCTCACTACCCATCTATGAAAATATGTACAGATGTTCCTAATGGGGACAAGCAAGGATGGTTGCTACAGAATAGTTTATAAGATTGAAAAAGTAGAACAATTTTCATTCCCATCAAGAAGGGAATGGCTAATAAGAAAAGAAGGAGCCCTGGCTGGTGGTGCAATGGATAAAGCGTCAGCCTGTGAACCCAAAGGTCGCTGGTTCAATTCCCCATCCAGGGCACATAACCAGGTTGCAAGCCAGGTCTCCGGCCAGGTCTGTAGCTGGAGGCAGGTGAAAGGCAACCATACATTGATGTCTCTCTCCCTCTCTGTCTCTCTTTAAAAATGATAAATAAACTCTTTCAAAAAATAAAAAAAGAAGAAGGAAACCCTACCTTTTGTGACAGCACCGATGGACCTATGGTGTATTATGCTAAGTGAAATAAGTCAGTCAGAGAAGGAGAAATACCATATAATCTCATTTCTATGTGGAATCTAAAGAACAATATAAATGAACAAACAAAACAGAAAGACTCCAGACACAGAGAACAGACTAATGGCAGCCAGAGGGGAGGATGGGATTGGGGGATGGGTGAAAATGGTGAAGGGAGTGAGAAGTACAAATGAGTAGTTACAGAATAGTCACAGGGATAAAAAGTACAGCATAGGAAATACAGCCAATAATACTGTATCATGCTGGTGGGTACTGGAAATATAGGAGGGAAAGGCTTTATGAAGTATATGATTATCTAACCACTCTCCTATACTAACAATACTGAATGTAAATAGTAATTGAAAAGTAAAATAAAAAATTTTAAAGGAAATGGTTAAAGAAACTACAGCCTGCCCACCCTAAAAATACTACGCAGAATTAAAAGAAGAAGGAAAAGACCTCTTACATATGTATCAAGTGAAAAGAAAAAACCACACCAAGTTTTAGAACCATTCCTATATGAAAAAAGTGCCACAACACTATTTGTTAGCATTAAAGATATGTATCTTATTGCCAAATTCAAATACTATAAATCAAATACTTCCAAACTCCATTTAGAATGAGCCATTGGATTTGAAAGTAAATGACCATTTTTTTCATATTAATCTTCCTTTTCATGTCAGTTTCTTTTTAACCACAGTTTACATTCAATACAAAACCGTTTTTTTTGTTTTGTTTTGTTTTGTTTTTAAGATTTCTTTATTATTTCAAGAGAGAGAGGCAGAAAGGGAGAGAAACATCAATGCATGGTTGCCTTTCACTTGCCTCCAGCTACAGACCTGGCTGGAGACCTGGCTTGCAGCCTGGTTATGTGCCCTGGCTGGGAATCGAACCAGTGAACATTTGGGTTCGCAGGTCGGCGTCTTATCCACTGTGCTAACAGCCAGGGCCCAAAACCACTTTTTAAGGGTCTACATATTGTATATAAAGCCCTGGGAAGCATCTGTACTGTCAACGTGGTCATCTGTAGAGAGGAGCCTGAGATTGAGAGTGTAAAAAAGCTCTTTTCACTTCTAATGCTTACGTTTTTGCACAGATAACATACTCGCACCTGTCTTTCTCACACAAGTAGGAATTAGTAAAAGTTTAAAAGCCATTCTCTTTGAGGGGTTCTCAGCTCAGGGGTTTTCTTTCTTTTGCATGCATGTTGGTGCCACAGGTCACACAGTTCCCTCTGCAGGTGCCCGGCACAGACCAGCCCCCACAGAGCACGGGGGACCCACACACAGCAGCGGGGAGGGGCACTGGGCCCCCAGGGAGATGTGCTGTGACTAAGTCCTAGCCTGCAGGACCCACAAGGACTCGCAGATGCCATTTTAGGTAAAAAGCTGAGCTCCGGGAATAGTGGGGGCTGGACCAGGAACTGGCACTGACTGGCAAGCGCAGGCAAGCAGCGCCTAGACTCCCCGACCCAGGCTCCTGAAGGAGCAGCTGCTAAACATGCTACCTGCTTGGGGACGTCAAATGGAGACTTGACCATCAGAGCTGTCTCACGGCGGTGAGAACGGGGAGTCATTTACCCAAGGAACTAAGACCCTCAGACTTTGGGCTTTATCTTCACTGTAGGCTGGCATTGGAGAAAGAGCAACACTACCATTAACTAAGCATTTACTATGTGCCAAGCACTGTGTCAGGCATTTTGAACACATTCTCTTATGAAATTCTTGACATTCGACCCACACGGTAGTTTGTACCACTTTCCATTTTAGAGATTTAAATGAAGCTCAGAGGGCTCAAGTCACTTGCTAAAGGCCCCATGGTATGTGATGGAGCTTGGACTTGAATCTCTCTTAAAGAGTTGTGCCCCCACGCTCTTAAACGTGGTGACAGACTCCTGAGGCCTTCAAATGAGATTTCACTTGCAAACCGGAAGTTCATGTGGAGGTTTCAGGAGCCTCAGCTTCCTCCCTGCTCTCCTGGACCCCTGGCCCCCTGGCCCCACCGCACAGCCACCTTCCAACTCTCAGGAAAACCCCAGGCAAACCACACATGATACTATGTGTCTGAGATACGGTGGTTTCAGGTACCAAAAAATAAAACCACCGTTCCAGATGACTGCTTTCTCATCCTCATCCCACTTGTGAGCAATCTGGCTATTCAATTTAAAATGAACAAGGGAGGCAACTTAAGTGAGGAAGAATGGCAGCAAGCTTTTAAAATCTCACAGTGAATGAACATCACATTCCACCAAACTTGAGGGAGCCTATTTACCCTCCACACAATCAGGCCATGCCGTCTAACTGCTGGGGTGGCTGTGAGGGCTGGAAGTGAGGTTCGTCCAGGGCCTAGCACCTGTGGAAGTCCATGTCCTACGCTAATTGTCATGCTCTGCCTATAAGGCTGCCCTGAACTGCTGCTCCCTCTCAGTGTCCCCTCCCTCCATTGCTTCTCCCCCCTTTCCGTCTTCCCACAACATCCTCCCCCACCCCCAGCTCACTCTCTGCCTTCCATGGGAACCCAGAAAGTTTATGTTATCCCAGGAGGTGGTAGAAACTAGGAGTCTGAGCCCCAATGAGGTTGCCTTTTTCCCTTTTCCCCTTTGGCTGAGCCTGGCAGAAAACGCCCAGGGGTGTCACGCCCTAGTGCGGGGAGTAGAAGGGTGCGCCACCAAGCACCAGGGTACAGCCTCGAAGGGGAGGGAGCCCAGCAGCTGGAAAACACGCTCTTGTTCCCATACTTGCCAAATGCTCAACAGACACGCGTGTGATATTCTTTCCTGGCCTTCCCGCTTGGTAGTGAGCTAAGAAAGACAGTCCCCTGACAGGGTTTGAAGGATAAATCACTTATTTTTAAAAGTCAGTCAGGGAAAGGAGACCATCTGGATGGCGGCTCTGAAAACCCCAGAGCCTGGGAAAGAAACCGGATTGACAAAGCCAAATTACAGTGGCCTTCTACCGGCGTCCCACGGGCCACTGTCTGGACCTTTCATTTTCTAGAAGTCAGAGGTCTCTGAGCAATGTCCCCTTACTTGGGGACACATGCCAGCACGCTTGCATTGTGTCTTTGCTCTGCTCAGAAACCTTCAAAGGTGCCCAGAGCCTTGAAGGAGGCCCTTGCTTCACTTCCTGGCGGGACATCTTTACCCTTTCACAAGCACCGAACCACAGGGACCCTGTGCTGTCCCAACGTCCCTGAAACATACCCCCAGCTTCACTTCTGAGTCTTTGTCCACGATGCTTCCTCCTCCCGGCACGTCTCCCACCAACATGCCTCAGCACCCTCTCCAAGGCCTGCTGCTAATGCCACCTCCCCTGAGCCTGTCCTGGACCCCTCCAGTGAATGGAACCCACCCCTCTCTAGACTCCCATGGCCCTTGGAACCTCCCTTTTTGCATTTCTCTCTCAGAGGCAAGAATTAAAAGCAATTATATTTTGTTTTAAGGTACACAGACCGGTTTGCCTTTGGGATATACATCATGGTCACGTACATACCTGTCTTCACCTCTATGCCCGGTGATGAGCTGTTTCAAGGCCACAGCTGTGTCTGCCTCCTGGTCACCATCAACCGCCACCCTCTCTATGCCTGGAACTGGTTGGGTACTCGGTAAACGTTCGCTAAGCTTTACAAGTCAGTACTCCTACTCTGCGCACACAGCCTGTGGGCAACCTCCCCTGCCACGGGTATCCTTGCAAACGTCGATGAGGGGGCCTGAACTCAGCAACACAAACACCAACCTGGGACAGCTGCCCTTTGCAGGGCGAGCGGAATGTCCTTCGTTTGAGGCTGAAGAAAACACTAAGTCTGGTGTGGGATTCCTTTGTGAGCTCATTGTTGTGCCTTGAAGGAGACTGGCTGCAGATGCTATAGAACTGTTACAGCCTCCGTGTCTGCTTGAAGCATCTGGTATCATTAGCACTGGCTATGTGACCTTCTAAGCTCTTGAGTTTTTAGAGCCCTTCACAACCTCCCGAAGAGCTGTCAAGAAGACAAAGAACTGGACATCCCTATTTCAAACTCGGTCTTTAAACCACCTTGCCACACATTGTGGCTTAAGGTACAATTCCTTCAACAAGTGGCTGGTCAGCCTCCATGGCAGGGTATGCTCAGGATGCAACCTAGTGTTTGTTTTGTGTTTTTTCCTATCACAACTACTATTCCAAAGGTAAATATACCTCTGTACCTTATAACAAAACATAATAAATGGTTTTAACTCTTACGGAATCACATAGAATAAGGCTGATGCCGATTCCTCTTTTTCAAGGCAGTGGTGCCAAAGGTTTGCGCACAGTCATACCTCTCAACCTGCTCTATCCCAGGGTAAACACTGCAGTTCCCCACGTCACTTCTCACAGCACATCCTTCAAGACCCCTCATGGTCTGACCTCTCCAATCATTATGATCTGGAATCCTCCAATCCATCGTTCTCAAATGGCTCCCAGAGCTGAGTGCTGTGCTTTAGGGTTGGTCTGACCAGGACTGTTAAAGCTCAAACCTTATGTATGAGGCAAAGAGGAGTAGGGAGAAGAGCTGGCAAGTCCCAGCTCTAACTGGGGTGGGACAGGCCTTCGAGGCCTATTGGGCTACAGAGGGAACATCTGCAAGTGTAGGAGGGTAATTGAGACGCTATGCCCAAGAGATAGGTTGGGCACCTGGTGACACACCGGGAGTACAGGAACATGCTCCAGTCCTGGTTGGGGACTAGGATACTGGGTAGCATGGACACAGGTGGACAGTCAGGAGGAGAAACGGAAACAAGAACCTCAATCCATGCCATGGACTAGGGAACACAGGTGGAGTGAAGAGCGCTATGAACCAGTGACAACACGCTGGTCCCCGCTCCATGCACGGGACTGTGTAATGGTAGTGGCCATCCAACTCTGAGCCTAAGAAACTGACACAACCCTAAGCTCCACAGCTGGAGACATGTATTGACAGCCCTTCCTATATTCCTCAAGTCGGCCAAGAACTGTGGCTGAATGAAACCTGAGGATGACAGGCAACAGTGGCCTTCGCTCTGAGGTCCAGTGAAAGGCAGCAGGCTGATGAGGCCCCATTCTAGGGTGACTTAGTCATGGTGTATGGAAACTGTGCTTCAGGAGCACACTTCCCAAAGAATGGGATGTGAATGATGCAACCTGGGAGTCTGCATCTACCCAGGGGAAAAGAAACTCCTTTCTTCACTGTGCATCCTGTCTTGCTAGTGAGATAACAACAAAGGTTATGTGACGGATAGAAACAGAGAACAACAATTAACAAGATAGTATACTTAAACCCAACCACTAAATATGAACGAACTACACACTAATTAAAAAGACAGAGATGAGTCCTGGATGGGTGGTCAGTTGGTCGGAGTGTTATCCCATGCACCAAAAGACGGCAGGTTTGATCCCTGGTCAGAGCACGTACCTGAGTTGCAGGTTTGATCCCTGGTTGAGGCAACTCATTGATGTTTCTCTGTCTCTTTCTCTTTCTCTCTCTCTCCCCCCGCTTCCTCCCTCCCCCTCCCTTCCTCTCTAAAATCCATAATCATATCCTCAGATGAGGAGATTTTTTGACACATGATCACATTAAATATAAAACTGAAACCCAACTATACACTATCTACAAGAAATAAATTTTAAATACAGACACAAACAGTGTTGGCTGGTAGCTCAGTGGATAAGACACTGACCTATGAACCCAAAGGTCACTGGTTTGATTCCCCAGCCAGGGCACATAACCAGGTTGCAAGGCAGGTGAAAGGCAACCATGCATTGATGTTTCTCTCTCTCTCTCTCTCTCTCTCTCTCTCTCTCTCTCTCTCTGCCCATCTCCCTTCCCCTCTGTCTGAAAATAATAAATTAAATCTTTAAAAAATAAAATAAATACACAATTTGAAAGCAAAGGACAGAAAAGATATATAAATATATCATGGAAACATTCATCCTAAGAAAGTGGGTGTGGAATGTTATATAACAACAATAAAATTACATTTTAAAAAAGTGGGTATGGCTATATTGATAGGCAAAGTAGACTTGAGGACATGAAGTGTTATTACCCAGAAAACAAAACGTTTCAGCAAGGGAACTCATCGTGATGACTTTATCATCGTAAGTGGGTTTTTCTGCCCCTAAAATTAAAAAAAATAAAAAAAATACAAGGTCTGTCCCAAAAGTATCAGCCATACAAACTTTTAATTGTGTTGACTTTAGCTTGATATTTTCAGCACAGATCTCGTACGTGTAGTAAACTCAGGAAACCTTTATTTAGCATTGTAGGCATTAGAAAGATAAATAAAACAGTCACTTTCCCCAAACAACTTCCATCTTGTAAAGAAAAATAAGTAAAGATTTTCAGAGCAGAGTATTAGCAGCAAGACCAACGCCCTGGTCTTCTTCATATCAGCTGATAGGATGTTTGCCACATCCTGTTTTCCATTTTCACCCAAAAAAAGGAATCTTTATTTTTTAAAGATCCTTTTGTTATTATGGAAGTTTCCAAACACACATAAAAGTAGTGAGATTAGTGTACTGAACCTTCATGTACTTCACCATCTACTTTCAGCAATTGCCAGCATTTTGCCCCTCTGCCTTCATCTGCCCACTGGCTCTTCCCCAACTATTTTTTTAAAAGCATATTTTAGAGGGAATCCCAGATACCATATCATCAAACCTGTAAATACTTTTGTAGGTTTCTCTAGGTGTAAGGACACTTTTTAAAAACATAACCATTATATCTTTATCTCGTTCAACAAAATGAAAAATAATTCCTTCATATTAGCTAATACCCAGTACATTTACCACACGGATTTTTTTTAATTTGATTTGTTCAATCATGATCAATATAAGGCCCATATTTTGCCATTTGGTTATTATAACACCCAAGTCTCTTTTATGCTATAATAATCTTTTCTTATTGTCTAAGCTGTTGATTTAAGAGAAACTGGGCCATTTATGCTACAAAAGGACCAAAAAAGAACTCTTTCTGACTTAAGAGTTCTTTCAGAGATGATTATCACCATATAAAGAACAATAATATGGAAGTTTAGGAGCCATTTCTCTAATACATACTCTGTTCCAAAACACTCCAAAGAGATTGTTTCTTATTGTCCAACAAGATAAATGAACCCCTATGTAACCATATTTGAGCCCCATTAGAGTACAGAGACCTCATTAGAATCATCAAGAGCAGACTTACTTCAATTCAAGTGAAAGTCAATGGCCATTTCAAATGCGCTAACAAGACACATAGGTTTGCCCAGCCAGTGTGGCTCAGTTGTTTGGAGCACTGTCCAGTAGACTGAAGGGTCACTATTTCAAGTCCCAGCCAGGGTACATACCAAGGTTGCCGGTTTGGTCCCCCATTGGGGCACATATGGAGGGCAATCTGTCAATGTATGTTTCTCTCTCCCCACCCCCTCTCTGGAATCAATAAATATATATTAAAAATAATAAAAATAAAGAGTGGCTTTTAAAAAACAAAAACAAAAAAAATGACACATAGGTTCTATTGATTTCAAATGACAGGTATAATCCAGAAAAGGAACTAAAACAGAGAAAAGGGGGCTCTGCAGTCTGAAGGAAAACACTGCCAAGTCCTAAGTAACTGATTTTTTGCCCTGACCTGAAGGCCTGCCGAGGCATATGGGAGCAATCAGGTAATGCAGGTGTACACACCCAGGGCCTCCACGTGTTCAAACACAGCCCAGCAAATGAAATCGCAAACGCTGTTCAAACACAACAAAACAAAGATCACCAGAGCTTGAAGGAGGTGCTCTAAGGCGGTAAGGAGCGTTGGCAAAGGCATCTGAGGTGAGTCAGCCAGGGAACTGTTTCTGCCCTTGCCTGCAGCAAACACGGGCTTTGTTCTCTATTAAAAAGCTTGGAGAGCCAACCTCTTAAGAAAAATGTTCAAAAAGCCCCAGGCACAGAAGAGAAGGATACAACAAAAGGAAAGAGGAAGTGCAGCACGACTGCTTTCCCTCAGTAGTTTTTTGCTCCCACTAGTCCTTTTCAGAATGACCATACTTGACATCATCATCCGTGAGTTGAAATGAACCAATACCAGCTTGTCATTAGCCATCTGTCTTCCTGCCCTTTTGCAGGACTGCACTTGGCTACTGCATAGTTGTCTCTTCAAGAGGAGAGGTTGAAATATCTCAGTAACCTTCCTCAGGAACTCCTTTCTGGGGTGTACAAGCCACCTGATCCGCGTCCCTACAGGAGGGATTCTGCAGCCAGGTGCGGAGGAGTGGGAAGTACCCGGTGTTCTGTGCTCTGATTGCCACTCCATCCATGAAGCAGCGGTTGTGTAGTTCAGTCCTCCCCTAACACAGTCAGCTCTGATGCAACAAAGAGCTCTTATTCCATGGAAGACATTCCACTGAAAACATGCCCACATCCAGAGTGAGGGGACACATAGGGTCCTGTCACCCAGGCAACCATTGTTGAAGGAGCCTGACACGTATCCCAGAGGAAATGAGAAGAGCTGGAGATGATGAGGGTGATGGGTAATTTTCTGTGTCAACTTGACTGGGCTCAGAGATGTCCAGATTGCTACCAAAGCATTTCTGGGGTGTCTGTGAGGGTGTTTCTGGAAAAGATTAGCATTTGAATCAGCAGACCGAGTGAAGCTCTAATCTCACTAATGTGGGTGCACCTTATCCAATCCTTCGAGGGCCCTAATAGAACAAAAAGGTGGAGGAAGGGAAAGTTCTGGCTGTCTGCGAAAGCTAGGACATCCATCCTCTCCTGCCCTCAGACATCTGCTCTCCTGGTTCTTGGCCTTCGGACTCAGACCAGGACTTACACCACCGGTCCCCTCAATTCTCAGACCTCAGGCTCAGATCCACCTTATACCATCAGCTTCCTTGGTTGTCAGGCCTTTGGATTTGGACTGAAACTACACCACCTGCTTTCCGCCAGCCCGCGGACAGCAGATTGTGTGAGGCCACTCCCTCCTTAGAAGTCTTTGTGTAAAAGTATAGAAATTGTTAGAAATACAGAATTTAGAAATATTTCTATTTCTGTTTCTCTGGAGAACCCATATAGAGACCCCAGACTTATCAATCAGCAAGGATCCAAGCCAACTGGGACCCTCCAAGTAAAGGCTAAGTTCAACAGGAGAGTATTGCCTAAACAATTCATTTTTGTACCCTGTCATGTTAGACAAGCAACTCAACCCGCCTTAAGGTCACCAATGAGTTGCAAAAGCCATGAGGGGCTCTGATGAACGACTTCCACAGAAGCAGAACTTGTGATCGTGAGGTAAGACAGCTGCCGCTGTTTTAGTGGCTCCATCCCTTGCTTTCATTTTCCCTGTGAGGCTTGAATCCTGGCATTAGTGGATGACACCGGCACACCCAATACTGGTTAGCATCCACGGGGTTCCCACGCTGCCCGGCTCTGCCACAGATCTTCTCTCTCTCTCAACAGTGTGGCATTAAACAAGTGACCCTCCCAGTGAGGCACTCCACTCTCCACTGGTGCATAAGACTAAAATGCTCCAGACTGACTCCGTTCAGACAACCCAACAACATTTGATCCTGAGCTGGTAACCTTTACCTCTTTATGTGTAAAATGGGAGTAATTATGCCAGCCTGAGAGAATTTGGGGGGAATAGCAAACATAAAAATATGTATGTAGGTCTTTGAAAACTGTAAAATCCTATACAAAAGCAAGCTAACAGATCAAAGTGGGAGGAAGTAAGGTTATATTCTATAGGACACATCAGATAAGAACTAGACCAAGAAAGAATTTTCAGTTTTTGATTGGGCCATGGAAATTTCTTTTTGTAACTAGTAGATGGAAGGTGATTAATATTAGCAATGAGTCTTTGACTAGAAAATGGGGAAAAAATAATGTTAATAGTTATGTTTCATTTTCAAGTAAAACTACTGTTCACACATCTGTGTATTATAATGGGAGATGCTAACTTGAGGGGGGGGGTTGAGGATAACTCTTCATTTTCCCTAATTAGAATAGATTCCTGGATGTCACCACACTCCTGCTCCAGGTAGAGCTTCAGCCAAATCATTTTCATCATATAGGGCTCTAATCCTTTCAAAGGGCTTTCCAGGAGAAGAGTTTATGACGTTTCTCTACAAAAGGGTTTAATGTGTTTTAGTTTCTTTTCTATTCAGTGATAATAGGTCGGTCACCTGTTTGCAATGTGCTGAGAGTGTGTATGACACAGAAGCAACGTGCTGACACTTAACAGGGAGTATAATCAAATAGTATTTTGAGCAAAAGCAATAGTAGAGATCCTTTTTATTTGTGAACATTTCTCTGTATTATTAGTAAGAAGCTGCTATGACATTAAGGGGGTGGGGTGTCATTTTGACATGGGCAGAATAGTCTTCCTATACAGCTGACAACTGCCATAGCAGACAGCGGCAGCTGCTTACTGGGTTCACAGCTGAAACCATGTTCTAGGGCAATGTTCTCACGTGGGGGCAGTTCTGCCCCCTAGGGGACATTTGACGGTTTGAAAGCAATTTTGTTTTATGCAACTTTGGGGTTATGCTACTGCCATCGGTGGACCGAGGGCAGGGATGCCGCTGTACATCCCTCAATGCACAGGACAGCCCCCTACAACAAGGAATTTTCTACCCCTATCGGTGGATAGTGCTGATGCTGAGAAACCCCATTCTAGAAGGAGCTCAAGCACAGAGCCAGGTGGGGCTTGTGAGGATGAGCCTTCAGTGAGACCTCCAATGACACCTGTCTTCCCAGCTCAGACTCCACAGGGAAGGGCACTAACTGATTGAAGGCGCTGATAAGTATACTATTCACAAACCTTTACGAATGAGGCCCACCCCAAATGCCGCAATTCATAACTTCACTAGTTTCTAACTAATTACTTTTGGTGCATAGCAGATAAGGTGAAATGGAGAAAAGCCAGAAATTCTAAACCTACCATATATCAAGAATTCAGTCCTGCATATGTGTCCCCTCTATGCAGGGGTTTCTGACCTGAGGTGCCCACCACCTGAAGGGCTGTGAGAAGAATACAGAGACCATGTGGATTTGGATGGGAAAATATTACATGGTTGATTTCACTAATCTCTAACTGAAAAATAGCATTTCCCTCTATTATTTATATGATCAAGAAGCCCCAGTAGAGTAGAACAGTACATAACATTTTGAACTGGTAGATACCATAGATGTCTTCATATTATAGCTTAATATATTATTTATGCTCATCACTGCTTTGAAATTATAATAAGTATTAGATCTGCCAATTCTTATGTTATACTGTAAAGTGTTAATACAGTGTATTTCTATATCACAGGTTTTTTAAGTATTCTGATAACCTATTAAATATAACTGGTTTCCTTTATAATCCTTAGCATTTTATCTAATGCATTCAAAAATATTTTTATGCCTGTGAACTCAAAGGTTGCTCGTTTGATTTCCAGTCAGGGCACATAACTAGGTTGCAAGCCAGGTCTCCAGCCAGGTCCTTAGCTGGAGGCAGGTGAAAGGTAACCATACCTCTCTCCCTCTCTCCCTCCCCTTTCCTCTAAAAGTAATAAAATCTTTAAAAATATATATTATTATGAAAAGTGGTCCATAACTTCAGCAGACTATCAAAGAGCTTTATGACACAGGAAAGGTTAAAAACCTCTATTGGGATTTTGGTCCCTTCAATCTCCCATCCTTCCCCTACTCTCATCCCAGTTTCCTCTGTGTTCATACATCTTTGACCCAAGCTCCCCACATCTCCCTCCAAACTCTCTAGAACTCTGCAATATGGAAAATAAATCCCCACACATCTTCAGCTCACATGGAGAATTCTTCCATCTGCCTACTTAGCTGACGTGTGGCTCCTTCCCAAAAACACAGCTTTCCAGCCCCTCAAGCTTCAGGATTGGGAAGAGTGGTTAGCACTTTCCTCCCCAAAAAATAGCATGTTGAGCATGTCCACACTATTTCTCTTCCACTCACTTATAAAAACCCTGGAGCTTTGGGAATCACACCATTTGGTTGCATCACCATCTCCTCTTCATTCTGCCATCTACTGGCTTTCTAAACACCAGCCTACCCCAAAAACTGCTTATTGCCCCCAGCCCACAGTCTTCCCTCTCCCAAGTCCTGCTGTCATTCCAGGCATGACGTCAGTAATCACATGGATAATACACCCACCAGTCTTGCCTCCGGTGACCTTTACCTACACCCAGCTTTAGTTACTTTCTCCTCTGAGTATCTCCATACTGTGTCATCGCCTGGAACCACTCACCTTCAACATTCTGCATCCTATCTTGACTACAACACTCTATAGGCAGAATTCTCCAGTGTGAAAAGCATAGGCTTCAATACCAAGCCACCTGGGTTCAAATCCCAGCTCTGCCCCGCACTACTGGCAGGAGACCTTAGACAAGTTTCTGAACCTTTCCATGCTTATAACATGTGAATAACAATAGTCCTTTCTCATAGGGTTACTATAAAAGTTAAATGAGTTAATGTGTGCAAAGAATCTATAATAATGTATGGCATACACACAGAGCTATTTAAATATTAGCTTCCATTATAATCCTTCCAGATTTCTCATGCCCTTACTCACTTTGCTGGCCCTTGACCACTTGATGCTTTTAATCTCCTGACGATCCATTTTCTCTGAAAGTATCCATTTACTTCTATATTCATCTCTTTCCTTATCTAGCCACTCTTTTTCCCATGGCTGTTTAACAAATGGTTGTTTAATGGATGAGGAAATTGATGATTCATAACTTCAACTATGTTCTCACCTAATCCCCCTGCCCTCGTGTCTTTTCGGTAAACACACCCAGTGATACACCAGCCCCAGATCTAAGCAGAAATCGATCTTCTCTCCTCCTCCCACTGAGGCTGTTTCCTTAAAGATTCAGCTCGTCCAACGTCAACTCTGCTGGGCTATTCCTTTTTGTGTCCCAAGTCAACACTCTATTCCTTTCAACAGCAACTTGTAACCTTAAACACCCTCTCAAAGTCTCCCCTTCTCCTACCACCTCTTCTTTTACTCTGGGCAGATGACTTTATTTCCCACTATATAGAGAAATTAAGGCTGCCACACATCCACATAGAGAAAGACTCCTCAACTTCCTTCCCCATTCCTTAAATGTGTCTGTATCCTCTAATCTCCCCATTCCAACAGAAAAGATGTCCTTCTCTTCAGTAAGGTAAATTCCTATGCCAGGACTCAACTTCCATCCAGCTCATCCAACCAGCAGTGCTTCTAAGCTGCAGGAGAAGGAAGCCTTGTATTTTATAATGAAGGTTAGTTAACAATAAATGATAGAAGTTGATCAATTCTATCTATATATCAGCTGTCCCCTAAGAAAAAATTAGACACTCAAGGAAGATCAATCTCTCTCATACAGAAGCCATGCAGAAAAATTATTGCATGACACACTAGAGAGTCTGAGCAAATCATAATAATTACCTAAAAGAGTGATGAAATCAAAGCCTGGTCAATCTTATTAACAATGATCAAAAAATAACTATACATAGCTAATGGTTTAATTAAAATATTGACTACAATAATTGGCTAATCCTAAGAATTTACTTAACACAGAGATTGTTAGATACAAGGATAGTTGGTCAAAGGAGGTTGCAAGCCTTTAAAAATCAAATAAACCTAGCCAGGATGGACTAAATGTTCATTCCAGGGCCTCCACCATCTCTAATTTTACTTGCGAGTAAACACCTCAGACCTGAATGTCTGAACACACTGATTTCTCTGACAACATACAGAGCCCTGTTGGCAGATGTTTTACATGGAAAAGGAAATAGCTTGAAATACATCAGACTATTTCAGTCACAGAAGCAACAACACAAGAAGAAAAATAAGGCATCTGGAAAAAGGGTAATGGAAATAGTTTTTTCCCTAAGCCAAGCTGCAGTTCACTGTTCCTCCTGGGAATGAGATTTTATAGTTGGGAAATGTGATGGGGAGATAATGGTTGCATTTCAAATACATGACTGGTACTCAGGAGACCAAAATGAAACGGTCTGCAATGACTTCAAAGTTTACATGACCTTTGAGAGTTATGCTCATAAAATCCACAAAATGGATGAGCTGAGATGTCTCCAGAAGTCACTTTAGGGTCAGGGTAGTTCCCTAGTCAAAGGGCGGAAAACAATATGAGGCTGTTGGTGTAGCAAAAAGAACAGATAGTCTTCAGTCAGGTTCATCCGAGTCTGAATCCTATTCAACCACTAACTAGTTGCATGACTACCCAACCACTTAAACTCCCAGATTCTCAATATCTAATCACATTTACTCCTATATTCATGGTGAGGATTATGCTAAGAAAGAGTCTGAGTCAATATACATAAGAGGCAGGCAATTTACTCCTCTCCTTTGCCTCCTGGCCTGAAATCAAACATGGCAGAACTGAATGATGAAGAGTATAGTCGAACCTTTGGCATTACCAGTTCTGAAGAAAGATGTGATCAACAGCAGCGAGCAGCTGATGGGTGTCTGTAAGTGGGACTCTGAACATAACAGGATTTATCCATTGCTGTCCAGGGGGCAAACAGGGAAATGCTGCAGTTATGGAGCAGTGGTTTCTGATCCCTGAGTGGGAATTATTCATCTCTGACCCCTGCTGTTCTGTGGGCTTCAGACAATGAATGAAGGTGTACCGTGTACACAATTGTATTTTTCTGGGAGAAAGTTCATTGCTTGTACCACATTCCCAAAGGAGTTTGCGAGCAAACACTTACAAAAGCAGTAGTAAACAAGTCTAAAGCTAGATAAAAAGGTTAAAAGGCAAAAGGAAAAAGATCATGTGTAATTACAATAATAAATTAAGGGATATAAAAAACACACACAAAAGTAAAAAATGATGAAAACATAGATGTGGATTAGTTCAATAAAAACGGTAGTGATTTCAGAATTTTGAACTTAAGCCACCATCAACTTAAAATAGACTGATATAAATATAGTTTGGTAAATATGAAGCACACAGTAACCACAAACTAAAACTTTGCAAAAGACACACAAGAAGTAAAGAGAAAGGAATCCAAACACAACACTATAAAAAGTTGTCAAAATAACAAAAGGAAGCAAAAGAACAAAGCAAGTAAGAACTACAAAAACAGAAAACAAAATGACACTAATTACCAATCTATAAATAATTACAGTAAATGTAAGTGGACTGAACGCTCCAATTAAGACACTGGATGGCTGAATGGGTAAGAAAACAAGACCAATACAATAGACCCATTCAGATCAAAAGACACACACAAGACTGAGAGTAAAGGGATGGAAAAAGATTTCATGCATATGGAAATGAAAGAAAGCTGGGGTGGCATTACTTACATTGGACAAAATCAACATTAAAACAAGGGATGTAACAAGAGACTAAGAAGAGCATTTCATAATGATAAAGAGATCAATCCAACAAGAGGATATAATTTTTGTAAGCATCTGGACACCCAATATAGGAACACCTAAATATATAAAGCAAATATTGAGCAACATAAAGGGAGATCATGACAGCAAAAATACAGTAACAGCTATCAATGGATAGCCCATCCAGACAGAAAATCAACAATGAAACAGTGGCTTTAAACGGAACATTAGCCCTGGCTGGTAGCACAGTGGATAAGGCGCCGGCCTGCAAACCCAAAGGTCGCAGATTCGATTCCCCAGCCAGGGCACATAACAAGGTTGCAAACCAGGTCTCCAGTGAGGTCTGTGGCTGGAAGCAGGTGAAACGCAACCATACATTGATGTCTCTCTCCCTCTCTGCCTCTCTCCCTTCCCCTCTTTCTAAAAATAATAAAATCTTTTTAAAATTTTTAAATAAAATAAAATAAATGGAACATTAGAGCAGATAAACTGAGTTGATATTTTTAGGACATTTCATCCCAAAGCAGCAGAGTATAAATTTTTTTCAAGTGCACATGGGATCTTTTCCAAGATGGATCACATGTTAGGCTACAAAACAAGTCTCAATAATTTTTTTGTTTTAAGATTTTATTTATTATCTCCAGAGAGAGGGGGAGGGAGAGAGGCAGAGGGGGAGAAAGATGTCAATGTTCAGTTGCCTTTCACCTGCCTCCAGCCACAGACCTGGCTGGAGACCTGACTTGCAACCTGGTTATGTGCCCTGGCTGGGGAATCAAACCAGCGACTTTTGGGTTCACAGGCCAGTGCCTTATACATTGTGCCACCAGCCAGGGCTCAATAAATTTAAGAAGATCAAAATCATATCAAGCATCGTCTATGATCACAATGGTATGAAACTCAAAATCAATTATAAGGAGAAAACTAAAAAAGCAAATACATGTAGGCTGCATAACATGCTACTAAGCAATGAATGGGTCAACAATGAGATCAAGGAAAAAATCAAGATACCTTGAGACAAATGAATGGAAACACAATGACCCAAATCTATGGGACAAAGCCAAAACAGTTCTTAGAGGGAACTCTATGGCAATGGAGGCTAAACTCAAGAAAAAGTGAAAATCTCAAATAATCTAACCTTATACTTAAAGGAATTAGAGCCAAGTGCAAAGTAGAAGGAAGGAAATAAAAGAGTGTGGAAACAAAAGAGTAAAAATCAATAGGAAAAAAAAATCAATAAAACCAAGAACTGGTTCTTTGAAAAAGATAAACAAAGTTGATAAAACTTTAACTAGACTCATCAGGCAAAAAAAAAAAAAGAGGGCCCAAATGAATAAAATCAAAAATGAAAGAGGAGAAGTGACAAACAACACCATAGAAATGCAAAGGATTAAAAAGAAATACTATGAAAAATGATCTGCCACCAAATTGAATGACCTGAAAGAAATGGGTAAATTCCTAGATAGAAACACGCAATCTTCCAAGGCTGAATCGGGGGGGAAGAACATAATATCTGAAATACTAATAAAATCAAACCACTAAAAAAAAACCCAAAAAACCTTCCAACAAACAAAAGCCCTACAACAGATGTCTTCACATTGAATTCTACCAAAACTTAAAGAATTAATACCTATTCTTCTCAAACTATTCCAAAAAACTGAAGAGGCGAGAGCTCCCAAACTCATCTTACAAGACCTGGATTACCCTGATACCCACACCAGACAAAAACACTACAAAAAAAGAAAATTATAAGCCAATATCACAGATTTTTACATGGATGTAAAAATCCTCAACAAAATATTAACAAACTGAATTCAGCAATACATTAAAAACATCATACACTATGAATAAAGTAGGATTTATTCCCAAGATGCAAGGCAGATTCAATATCCATAAATAAATGTAATACACCACATAAACAAAGTGATGAATTCTATCA
>PVIW01013099.1:0-28919 GCA_004026585.1 Noctilio leporinus | reverse complement strand
CATTGAATATGTAGATTGCTTTGGGTAGTATGGACATTTTAATGATGTTAATTCTTCCCATCCATGAACATGGTATATGCTTCCATTTATTTGTGTCTTCCTTGATTTCTTTCTTCATTGTTCTGTAGTTTTCTGAGTACAGGTCTTTTACCTCCTTAGTTAAGTTGATTCCTAGGTACTTTATTTTTCTTGTTCCTATGGTAAATAGGATTTATTTTTTCACTTCTATTTCTGTTGTTTCATTATTGGTATACAAAAATGCTTTTGATTTCTGGATATTGACTTTATACCCAGCTGTTTTGCTAAATTTGCTTATTAGGTTGAGTAAGTTTTGGGTGGAGCCCATGGGATTTTGTATGTACACAATCATATCATCTGCAAATGATGACAGTTTGACTTCCTCCTTTCCAATTTGGATACCTTTGATTCCTTTTTCTTTTCTGATGGCTATAGCTAGAACTTCCAAGACAATGTTGAATAGAAGTGGAAAAAGTGGGCAGCCTTGTCTCATTCCTGATCTTAGGGGGAAAGCTTTCAGTTTTTGTCTGTTATGTATGATGTTGGCTTCAGGTTTCTCAAAGATGGCCTTTATGATGTTGAGGTATGCTCCCTCTATTCCCATTTTGCTGAAGGTTTTTATCATAAATGGTTGCTGCACTTTATCAAATGCTTTTTGAGCATCTATTGATATGATCATATGGTTTTTATCTTTCAATTTGTTGATGTGGTGTATTACATTGATTGATTTACGAATGTTGTACCATCCTTGCATCCCTGGGATGAAGCCCATTTGGTCATGGTGTATTATCTTTGTAATATACTGCTGAATCCTATTGGCCAATATCAAATGAGTTTGTTTTAATAAATGATAGAAAGGACCACATAAAAATTAAGTAGGAAAGTTCAGAAGTGAGGTCACTAGAGAAAAGGAAGATTTGGAAAGAGAGGCTGACATTCAGAGAAGAACTAGAAGTAAGAGGAAAAAATTATAAATGAAAACAACTGGAATGAACAAAAGAGTGACAAATGACAGTGATTAGTGCCTTAAGACAAATAAGAGATGGAAATATGAAAAAGAAACAAAGAAAAAGGCTTTTTAGAGTATTCAGGAAAATGATAGATATAGTGGATATAGAAAGGAGACAATTGAACAGAACACTTTAATCTATATAGAATTATTTCATTTCTTGAATTAAGATAAAAAAAGGCTTGAAATTCATTGAAAGGACACAGCACATACCTCAGACAATAGATGCAAAATGGCAACACTGAGACATAATTTAGTAAATGAGTGGACTTTAAAGAAAACAAACAAACAAACAAACAAACAAACAAAAAAAAAAACATTGGGAATCCAGACTAAAAGACAGTGCCATCTATAAAGAAAAAAACCAGTCAGTAGACTTCCCACATCAACACTTTATGGATTTCTATATACAGCCAAACTGACCTTAGTATAAAAGACCAGAACCACTTGTTTTTATCAGGAAGAAACAGAGACAATGTTGTTCTTGTGGTCCATTTTGTAGGAATGTATTAGAAAATAGCTTCAAGCAACTGACATGTTTGGTTGATTGGAGAGATATCAATGCAAGGACTTGTGGTCAGTATTAAATACATGGTTACTTTGAATCAAAAACAATGCAACACATATACTAAAACTAGAATGATACAGAGATTAGCATGGCCTATGCACCCTTGTAAATTTGTGAAGCATTCCATATTTTTAATCTCAGCAATCTTGAGAAAGAAAAACAAAGTAGGATGAATCATAATATCTGATATCCAACTATATTACAAAACCACTATAATCAAAACAGTCTGATGGTGGCACAATAAAAGACATATAAATATAGATCAATGGAACAGAATAGAGAGCTCAGAAATAAACCCAGATCTCTATGCTCAATCAATATTTGATAAAGGCAGCAGGAACATAAAATGGAGTGAAAAGAGCCTCTTCAACATGCAAAGAAATGAAACTAGACTACCAGCTTACACCATACACCAGAATAAACTCAAGATGGATATAAGACTTAAATGTAAAAAAAATAAAGAAAAAGAAAGAAAAAAGACTTAAATGTAAGCTGTGCCACTGTAAAAGTCCTGTAGAAAAACATAGGAAGTAAAATTTCAGATATACTTTGCTGCTGAAATATTTTCATTAATATATCTCCTAGGGCAAGGGAAATAAAGGAACAAATAAACAAGTGGGACTATGGCAAACTAAAAAGTTTCTACCCAGCTAAAGAAAACATTAGCAAACTGAAAAGGGAACCAACCATATGGGAAAACAGATTGGACAATGGTACCTTGAACAAGGGTTTGATGTCCAAAAATGATCAAAGGGCCTGAACAGGCACTTCTCCAAGGAGGGTATGCAGTAGGCCCATTGGCATATGAAAGAATGCTCAACATCACTAGTCATCAGAGAGATGCAAATTAAAACCACAACAAGATACCACCTCCTGTCAGAATATTCATCATTAACAAATCAACAAACAATAAATGCTGGTGAGGATGTAGAGAAAAGGGAACCCTAGTGCACTGTTGGGAATGCAGATTGGTGCAGCCACTGTGGAAAATAGTATGGAATTTCCTCAAAAACCTAAAAATGGAACTGCCTTTTGATCCAGTGATTCCACTGCTGGTAGTATACCAAAAGAATCCTGGAACAACAGTTCAGAAGAATATAGGCACTCCTATGTTCATAGCAGAGCAATTTACAATAGCCAAATGCTGGAAACAGCCCAAGTGCCCATCAGTGGATGAGTGGATCAGGAAACTGTGGTACATTTACACAGTGGAATACTACTACAGCAGGAAGAAAGAAAGAACTCCTACCTTTCATGACGGTATGGATGGAATTGGAGATAGTTATGCTTAGTGAAATAAGCCAGGCAGCGAAAGACAAATACCATATGACCTCACCTAATACAAGAACCTAATGAACAAAGCAAACAAATGAGCAAAATAGAACCAGAGGTACGGAAACAAGGGACAGACCGACAGTGACCATAGTGGCGAGGCAGTGATGGGGTAAAAGAAGGGGAAGGGCCTAATCAAAGAATTAGTATGAATGACTCATGGACATAGACAACAGGGAAGGGATTGACTGTGGTAAAGGGGAGAACAACAGGTGGGAAATAGGATAACTGTAACAGAACAACAATTTTAAAAATAAATAAAATAAAATAAATACTGCTGATGAGAGAGACAATAGAGTATGTAATGGCTATATGTTCTGATAATATAAATAAAATACAATTTTAAAAGAGTATGGGAAGAATATGTGTAAAATAAACTTGCTAATTATTTTAGTTATTAACTGAGAGTACAGCAATAATGCCATCTCCTATTATAGGATAAAGAGCAGATTCAGCACCTGGGCCTCTCCCTGCTGCCACTGCATTCCTCCAGACTTTTCTGAAAGTTCACCTTGACTTTCTGGAGCAGGGCTACCCTCTAGCATATAATGACAGGATTCCCTGTACCAAACCTTGGCTGAACACTGATCGTAATGATGGGTCTAAGGCATCAAAAAAGCATTGACCTCTGTTTAAAAGAAGGCGGCATCTTAGAAAACTTACATTAATGGAGTAAAATAAAAGAAGTCTTGCTATCCAGAAGAGGTCTCAGTCATCTGAAAGCCTTCCTTGTCAATCCAGAACCTCTTTAATGATACAGGATCAATGGTGAATCGTCTCAGGATGAAGTAGTTTACACTAATGCTTCTTTTGCTTGTTTAATTTTGATATCTTCAATGGTATTGCTGCAATACCTATGCAATGTGAAAAAGGGGCAGTTTCACATCTGGATCTCAATTTAAAGCAAAAATATTTCAGAATAGGGTTCGCTGTATTCAAAAAGAAATACCATACTAATAAACACCACAGAGAGTGCAAAGACTGATTTCTGACAGTCCCAAGAGGGGCTCATTAGAGATTAAGGGCTTGTGACTCACTTTAACTAAACTTTGAGTTGGAAGAGCTTGGACAAACCAGCCCAAGGAATGAGATTTGGAAGGGGGGGGGGGCAGGCTATTGACATGAATAATGGAGATCTTAATTAAAAGATTAATGATGACAATAATAATAAAATTGCTTCTTCCTCACTTTTTGCCTGCAGTTTGACAGGCTTTTGTGAGCCGGCGCCAGCCTGAGGCTGTCCGTGATTCAACAAGCCTGAAATGCTGGGACCATGCAACAAAAGCCTGTGTGTTCATCATTTGACTGTTTTGCAAAATTGAATGTTTGTTTGAGGCTTGATTTGACTGAACTACCCCTCCAATTGTTTACTTCATGAGATTTCTATCTACTCACTTGCCTCATTTAAGAGAGCCCTTCTGCAAGCCCTGTCATGGCTCAGATGCTCCTTCCCCCCAACTAAGCCATAAAGTAACTACAAGAAGGTGCAACAAGTCCCCTAAGCCATCCTCCTTGACAGCTACTTGAATTTTCATTTTGGAGAAAAGATTGAAAATCAAACACTTTCAAAATAATTTTTTGATTTACTTTGCTTTTGCCTAAGCCTGTGTTTTGTTTGCCTAGTGGGTCAGCCAGCAATGCCTGAGTCCAGCTGAAATGATGCATTTTCCTTCCTTTGGCTACCCATTGGTCTTGGAATTGAGTCCCTAGCAGGGACTAAAAAGCAAATGCCATGACCACCTTCATTATTCACCTGGAGTAAAGATCATAATATTGTCTACTTATGTGGTTTTTTTCTCTATACCTACTTTTGCTTGCCCAATAAGTCAGGGCAGTAAGAGCCCAAGTGAAGAGCAGAATTCACCCAGATTTCAATATATTAACTATAACTCATATCTTGTTGAGTCCCCTAAATTAGGATTCTGATTAAGATTAACTTAATGCAGAGATTCTGTTAAGATAATAAACTTTCATAAGCATTTAACGTTATACAATTAATTATGACTATCTTCTACAACTCTATCTGTAGATAAATTCTGCAGTGCTGGGCTTCACTTTAACCACCCATCTCTCCTCACAGAGCAAGTTGGAGGAATTCTCTGGACACAAGTGGCTCAAGCTAACTCTCCTTGCTTCTGGTGTCTATTGTCATTTGAATATTTGGCCTTGATGTCCAGGTGAGTAAGTCATCAGTGCTGGGTAATGCCCATGCATGTCTTCTCTGCAGACAGCTCTGCACCTGCAGCCTCTCTTCCTGGGCCTTTTCCAGGCTTTCCTTGGGAGATTTTCAAGCTCCCTCCTTCTTTTCCCTTCTTCTTCTCTTCCCTCTTCTCTTCTTCTCCTTCTAATTATCTTTTTTCTTTTCCTTTAACTTCTCCCTATTCTTTTACTTATAGTGGAAACTAATATGTGTTTTTTCTATGGACAATTTCTCATGGATGGAAAAGAATAGCCTTTGTCATGGGCTGAATTGTGTCCCTTCAAAATACAAAGGTGGAAGCCCTAACTCCAGTATTTCACAATGTGACTGTATTTGATTGTAAGGCCTTTAAAGAGGTAATTAAGTTAAAATGAAGCCCTTAGAGTAGGCCCTAAATCCAATATGTTCTCATAAGAAAGGGAATTTAGGGCACAGACATATGTAGAGGGAAGAACATGAGAAGAACCAGGAGAATAAGGCCATCTGCAAACAAAGGAAAAAGAAGCTGCAGGAGAAACCAATCCTGCCAATGCCTTGGTCTTGGACTTCTAGTCTCCAGAACTGTGAGCAGTGTTTCTGTTGTTTATGACACCCAGTCTGTGTTTCTAGAAGTCCTATGGGTAAAACATTCCTAATCTCACTCCCTTTCCCCCATACCCTACCTCTGCCTCCAAAGCAAACATTTTTTCTTTATTTTATCCTGAAAACAGCAATGCCTCCATTACCAAGAGTGTAGTTGCAGACATATGACAGAGACAGAGAAAGTTGAACATCTAGAGCAGAGTGGCTGGAACTAGCCTGTGATCTTCATTGAGGAGGTATGAATAACCCTCAGCTTCTTGCTCAATTAGGCTCAGTTATGTTCTTGAAAACATCTTTATGTACATAACTGATGATTTCCTCATATGAGTAGAAAAAAGAGGAATCATTCAAATAGGTTGAATTTTACAGATGAAGAAACCAAGGTTCAAAGATGTGAAACCATTGGTCTGAGGCCATTAAGTCCATATCAGTTAATGTGGTGGGTATAAATGTCATTCACCAAACTATCCCATCTCTGCACTCTCGGGGCAGGTGGCAGGATTGTACTTCCCAGTGGCTTTCCAAGTAGGGTGTATCCACGTAACCTGCCTTTAAGGTGCAGGAAAGTGGTAGATGTCACTTAAGGGACTATGATGAGCAGAGCTTCCTGCCAACCCCAAAAGGGGCATATGGCCTGAGTGAGAAGCCAATTTGGATCAAGGCACAGAGGTGTGAGTGTCCTTTGTTATGCATAATCTAGTTTACCCTGACTGATACAGTTAGGATGCTGTCAGCTGCAGGAAAGAGAAAATCTATTAAGAAATGGCTTAACAATAAGATAGTTATTACCTCCTTTTATGTTTGTAACACAGTCTATAAATAGAGTAGTTTTAAGTTTGGGCAGTTCTGAGTCTCAATGACATCCTCAAGGACCTAGCTGTTTTTCCACCTGCCACCCTCAGCACTTTAATTCCTCCCCTCAGCCAGGCAAAACAGCTTCAGTAGCTCCAGGTAGCACATCCTCACACAAAAGACCCCTCATATCCAGGGGTCAGAAAAGAGAATTTCCCTTTTTAAGAATAAAAAATAAGAATAACCTTCGTGGAAGTTCTCTTCATTCCCCTAGGGGAGATTCCTTCAAGCCAACTTGGTCAGAACTATGTCTGTCATATGTCCATTCAGCTGTCAAGGGCAAAGCAACCAACATGAATTTGATAGAGGGATCAAGCACCTTCCCTAGCTGCAAACAAGGAGACTACTCTCCTCTGAAACACAAGGCCAACTAGTTCTGTTTGCAAGAAAGGAGAGGGGACAGGCTTGTGAAGTGGCCTAACCATGTTTGCTATAAATTGGAGAAACCTAGTCTCACACACCAATTTTTCTCTCAAAGAATTAAGAGAGCAGGTCCAACCACACTCAACTCTGATGTTCTGTAAATATGCACAGGAAGGTTCAGAATTTCCTCTGACATGCCAGCCAATTCCCCAAAGGGAAGAGTCAGATGCAGTGCTGTACAAATAAGGCAGCATTAGAGAAATCGTAGGTTTCTCTGGAGGCAGGGAATTATTACTACTTCCTGCATGTGCACTTGAGAAACAGAGACCTCCTGAGGTTGTGACTTCCTGGAATCTCAGCAGTTAGTGGTACAAGAGGCCCAAGATCCAGGCCTTTGCTTCCAGTGCATTAGCCATCCCTGCACAGTTACTGTTTGCACAACAGCACTTGCTAATGGATTCATTAGGGTCCTGTTTAGTACTCTCACTTTGGGAAATAAACTGACAGCTGAAATTCTAAAGAGATTTAAGACAAGAATGACAGACCAGGTTGGAATACGTTAAGGGAAATTGGATGTTTGGGGACGTTGGGAACACTCAGAATTCAATATCAGGAAAAACATCCCCACCATTCCATTAACTGTTTCTCTGGGATCCCCAGCAGAGACAAAATTTTGGCTTGTGGAATCTGAAAGGCCCACCCAGTGGCAATTTTGACTCCTCAATGGCCAAGGTACAGGCCAGGGAGTTTCTGATTTCACAATAATCTTTCCTGAACCATTAAATTATTTTGAAGAGAGGAAAATGTGTCTTTTTGTGGGAGTAATAGTGGTTTGCTTCTGTGTGTGTGTGTGTGGCGGTGGGGCGGGGGGGTGTTGTGTGCTCATTGCATGTATTTTATGTGATACCATTTCTTTGCTGGGTTGAGCATAAGGAGAGGGGTGCATGAGACCTTATTAGTTACCTTTCTGATACTGCAAACTCTACCTCTTTCCTATAAGATGAGGATTTATGCTTTCCCATCCTGGAATTTCCCAGACATACTTGCTATGTGGGATGTTTCTCTGACTGTGTTCCCACAAATCGAAGCAACACAGGAAAGGCCCACACAAGCTCCCAGAGACCTGCTGCTCCCTGCTACCCCAAGATCCTCTTGGTTACCCTTTAAGTATTGTTAGACTGTCCAGCTGGCTGCCAGGTGGAAGGGTTTCACTTCTGGAGACTGGATTATCTGCAATCATAAGATTGAGGGTTGCTCAAGGCAGGACCTGGAGTGATATCTGGGAGCAGTTTCATGCCCTGGAAAACTGGCTGGCTTGTGTGGTTCCCTTTAGACTGAGTTGGAGCATCTTTATCTTGTGGTGGCTGGGACACTTCTGGTTTGTCCAAGGACAACTTAGGGTCTTTAAGCCAGTGTTCTGCTGAGGCCTTGCCGTCTGCCACTGTCTGGCATCGTAGTTGATGTGAACAAAGCATTCATTCTTTCTTCCATTTATTCACTCAACTTAACACTATCGTATGCTAAGCATCAAGCAAGTCCCTGTAGATGCAGCTAAGAAGAGAAGACAGTCTCTGCCCTCTGGGGCAGTCTAGTTGAGAGAATTCAATAAATAAGTAAATAAGCAACCAAGCCTATTACAACTTGTGATGGGTACATGAATGAAATGATCAGGATGATGCTACAGAGGAGCTGGGATGCTGCCACCAGTAGGAAGGGAGGTCAGAGAAAATTTCTCTAAAGAGGAAAATACAGGAGTTGTGACCTCATGGTTGAGAATAAATCAGTTGTGCAAAAAAACTGGGAGAGAATCGCTGGGAGAAAGAAAAATGGTTGCAAAGGCCCACAGGCAGAAACTGGAAGAAGCTTGTGCCTGGAGCATGGTAAGATGGGGCTGGGAGGTTGGAGGTGAGTCTGAGTGGAAATGGGAGTCAGAGCCCTGAGGATTTGTAGGTCCTGCTTAGGAGTACAGATTTCAATTTCAGAGCAATGAAAGTCCATGGGATATTCTAGAAAAGAGGAACATAACATGATTTACACTTGTAAAAAAGTCATCTAGTTGCTTCATGGAGACCAGAGTTAATGCTATTTTTCCAGCCTTCTTTGTTGTTGGCCCAGAGTCCCAGTCACTGACTTGTTTTACCTACCTAAGCAAATTCAGATGATGGGATAATTGTCAACATCTCATTCTCCCTCATTATAAGGAGGTGGTTGTGTGAGAATTCTCAGCCCTCTCAGGCATGACAAGTGGCTTCTGGAACTAATGAAGATAAAAAGAAAGAAAACCAACAGAGAAGCCAAAATTTCTTGATACTTGTCTCAGTCCTGCGGCAGGAACTGTGTGTCCAAAGGGGATCCACCCCAAAGCCACCCAACCTCTATTACTTCATTTACAAAACAACATGCCGATAGAGAGGTTGCTTTTTAAATCCAAGCCGTGAAACTCTTTTGAAGCTTCTGGGTCTTGGATTTACAATGGCAGTAGGTAGTATAATGGCTGCAACATCAGTGAAGGCACTGGAACACTACTGAGACACAGAGCACAGCAGGGAGCCACTGGAGATCATGCTGAACAACTCATAACCCATGACCCTGCAGACACTCCAGACCCCACATGCCCCACCCTTCTCTTGGAAAGTCTGCTTAGATCCTCCTTTGGCTCTCACCCCAGCAGCTTAGAAGGCCGTACCAATGAGGATGTTTTCAGTGGCAAGTGAAAAATTCCCCAGCTAAATGGGGGTTTAAACTATTAGGACATTATTAGCTCAATAACAGTAATTCAGTAGGCAGGGTTGTTAAGTCAGCAGCTCAGTGTTGATGGGGCTGTGGGGCTGGTACTCTGTGAATTTCCTCACTTCCCCTCATGGTCACAAGATGGCTGCAAATATTTAATAGTGCTACTATTCTTTAGGCACTCTTCCTGGTATTGAGGACACAATAGTGAATAAAATTGAGAGAAACTTCTCCCCTTAAAAAGATTCCACCCTAACCCTGGCTGGTAGCACAGTGGATAAGGCGCCGGCCTGTGAACCCAAAGGTCGCAGGTTCGATTCCCCAGCCATGGCACATAACCAGGTTGCAAACCAGGTCTCCAGTCAGGTCTGTGGCTGGAGGCAGGTGAAAGGCAACCATACATTGATGTCTCTCTCCCTCTCTGCCTCTCTCCCTTCCCCTCTTTCTAAAAATAATGAAATAAAATAAAATTTAAAATCTTAAAAATAAAAAAGATTCCACTCTAGTGGGTGAAGGGGAAGCAATGAACAAATTATGAAAACTGCATAGTGTATTGGTGGCATGTGTTGTAGAGAATGATAAAGATATAGAGTAGAATAAAGATAAAGAGGAGAAGGATAAGGATATTTTTAAATGGTGGCAGGAAAAGGTCTCACTGAGAATTTGACATCTGAGCAAAGAAACTGAAGGACGTGAAGGAAGGAGCCAGGGAAGATCTGAGGAAGAATACCCTAAATGAAGGGGAACAGCAAATGTAAATGCCCTGAGGCAGGAGTGTGCTTAGCATGTCCCAGGAAAGCAAGGAAGCCAGTAACTTGAAAGATGTGATGGAGGAGAAATGTCATAGGAGGTGAGATTGGAGAGAGAAAGGAGTTGGGTCCTTGAGGACACATGCAGCATGCAAAAGCACCAAATAAAAGAAGGCTTCTCCTAATGCAACTGTTGTTTATCAGAGAAGGAAATATTTCTCAGCAGTCCAACCCCACCCCAAAGACTTCTTGCATTTTACTGGCCAGAACTAGGTCACATGGCCACCCCTAATCCTCACTGGCATGATTCATTCACAGGGTGTGAGCCCACCTCCTCCATGCATGTTGCTGAATACAGTGGGTTTTGCCAGCAAGAACAAAAAATAGAGTGAATGTTGGGTAGGCAACCAAGAGTGTCAGCCATACAGAAACATCTCATTTAAAAGGTTTACCCCTGTGGGAGAGTCTGGCTCCAGGCACCTGGCTCCTCAAACAGGTTATTAACCAACAGGGCAGGGCAGCAGGAAGAAATGAAGTCTAGCTGGGCTTTGAGGGCTTCTGTAACAATGAACTTTCAGGTCCCTATTCTTCCTCTTCTCTCGTAGGTATCTGGCCCACAAAAAAGTCTCTTCCTTTAGAAAAACACAAATTTTTTGTTGAGAGAAAATCCTTAAAATTACTTTATTAGAAGATAGGAATAAATAATTTACCTGTTAATTTCATAACAATAAAATAATTCTCATTTTTAATCATAGTATTTTTGTTGTATCTATTAGTAGAATTTTATAAGATATTTTAATGTATTAATTTCATTTTGTTTTATTTTATTTACTTTTTAAATTGAATTTTATTGTTGTTTTATTACATTCATCCCCTTTTACCTTCCCTCTGCCCTCCTCCCCACCAACCCACTCCCCCCAAAGTCAATCCCACTTGTCCATGTCCATGGTTCTTCCATAATAGTTTCTTAACTAAACTGCTCCCCTTATTTGCCTCCTCCTCTCCCCTCCCATCTTTCTCCTCCCCTTTGCCCACTGGAGATCTAGTCATTGTATTCATGTATCTGGCTCTGTTTTGCTTATTTGTTTGTTTTGTTCATTATTGTCCTGAAATGGGCAAGATCATATGGTATTTGTCTTTCATTGACTGGCTTATTTCACTAAGCATAATACTTTCCAGTTCCATTCATGTTGTTGCAAAGGATAGGAGTTCCTTCTTTCTTCCTGCTGTGTAGTATTCCATTGTGTAAATGTACCAAAGTTTTTTGATCCAATTTTCCACTGATGGTCACTTAGGCTGGTGCCAGCACTTGGCCACTGTAAATAGTGCTGCTATGAACATAGGAGTACATAGATTCTTATGAATTGGTGTTTCAGGGTTCTGGAAAAACACACAATTTTTAATGATAGAAATTTCGAGAATATTCAAATTAAAGAGAATGATGTAATAACTCCACATATTCATGTCCCAGCTCATCAACATTATCAATCCACTGACACAAATGGGCAAGCTCTGCTCCATCTGGAACAGCACCCTCTCTGCCCTCCAGAATCCATTCCATTAAAAAGCACTGCTCAACACACAAACCCCTTTGAAAGCCTGGTTATTCGCAAAGCCTCGCCAAAGCTCCTCTGAGCTGCTTCCCACACTGTTGTTAGCCTATTCTCGGCTGAAGGACACCAAGGTTTCTCCTGAATCATCCTTGAAACAGTTCTCAGGAGGTACAGATGTTCACAAAATCATCAGTAATTGTGCCACTTGGCCCATGAGGAATTTGGATGTACCAAAGCATATGTCCTCAGCACTGCTCAGGAAAAGCAAACATGAGCAATGTGAGATTTGACTTCTGCACAGTTAATTTAATCTCCCCTCTGAATATAAATCACTTACTTTAGTTTCAGTCCACTCAGTTCCATCCAAACCTTGTGTTGAATGTTAAACACTGGGCTGCTGCCAGTAAGGACAAATCATGACAGGCAAAACGAAGGTTCTTTCAGCTCAAGTGAAGTTTCTGAGCAAGGCAAGGGCACTGCTCTTTTTGAAGAAACTGCTCAGTGGCATTCAGAGGGCCTTCCTCTGGGTACCAGGGCCTCCTTATTGGAGTAAAAAAGACTAAATTGTCTAAAGGTTTTCAGGATCTGGCCATGGCTGTAGGTAGAAAGGAAAACCAATCAAGAAGCTCCTATAGAACTTTCTTGGGAATGACACCGTTGTAAGCTACATCCCTCTGAAAGACAGGGTTCTTAGTACAAAGGCTATGATTAGAACAGGTGGAAGAGGGACAGAGTAAGAAGTCCTTTGTAGGACATCTCTGGTGTGGTCAGCAGAGATGACCTGTTAAGCTGATGGAATATAGTGGGTAAGAGATGAGTGAGTGGAATTGTAGACTGACTCTCCCCTTAACTTTGAGGGGAATGTACAGATCAAGACTGGGTTCATCTAAGGGGTTCTCAGAGCAATATGCCTCTTCCACTGAGCTAGAAGGGGTATATCCAGGGGCATCAGGACAGAAATACCATGTTTCCAAGTGAAGATGGTGTTAGTGCCTATGAGGAAGTTCAGGAAAGGCTCACATAAGCCCCAGCTTTTCCCCACCAGATTCTCCTGGTCTCTGAGGTTCCTACTTTAGAATGTCTCCTCTGAACTAAAGCTTTAAAGGTCCTAATAAAATGCAGATCTATGATCTATAAACTTGATAGATAAGCTCTACTGCAGCCATTCATTGAGTGGACATTTGTTTTTCAGCTCTAGGAGACACTGGAGGTATAGGAGTAAAAAAACAGTGGACACTTCTAAGCATAAAACACAATTTTGAAAAAGTTAAAATCATTATTTTTATCACAAATACAGAATGAACATGGGTCACAGGTTTTATTTACATATTAACTATTGAATAAAAGAGAACCAGTAAGAGCAAGAGAGAAAAGATTGTTGGACTAGATTAAAATTGGTTAATGTTCTACAGGGCAATGAAAGCGTAACCATTAAGGTTATCTTCTATGCCAAACAGAAATCTACAGCTAATTTCACAGTGTCTAGGCTCCAATAAATGAGTATGAAGCACAGGCACCCTCTCCCAGGAAATTAATGACGTTCAAGTGGGCTTCTTAAATAATGTCCTGGTACATTGAAGGGCATGCTATACTTTCTTTTGATTTTCCAGATTTTCATTATTTTTCTTTCTTTAAAATATGTTTGATTGATTATGCTATTACATTTGTCCCAATTTCCCCATTTTCCCACCTATAACCGGCACCCCTTTCCCTCCAGCATTCACCCTCTATCTTAGTTCATGAACATGGGTCATGCATATCAGTTCTTTGGATTCTCCATTTCCTATACTATTCTTATAGCCCCAGTTTATTTTGTACCTGTCAATTAAGTTTCTTAATCCATCCACCTTTCCCCTGATTCTTCTCCTCCCTGCTCTCAGCTAATAACCACTCAAATGATCTCCATATCTATGATTCTGTTCCTGTTCTGGTTATTAATTTTTCTTTTTAGACCTATTTATTGATAGTTATGAATTTGTTGCCATTTCAATGTTCATAGTTTTGATCTTCTTTTTCTTAAGTAAGTCACTTTAGCATTTCATGTAATAATGGCTTGGTGATGATGAACTCCTTTAGCTTTACCTTGTCTGAGAAGCACTTTATCTGCCCCTCCATTCCAAATGATAGCTTTGCTGGATAAAGTAATCTAGGTTGTAGGTTCATGCTTTTCATTACTTTCCAGTCCTTCTTGCCTGAAAAGTTTCTTTTGAGAACTCAGCTGACAGTCTTATGGGAACTCCTTTGTAGGTAACTCTCTTCTCTTGCTGACTTTGAGATTCACTCTTTATCTTTAACCTTTGGCATTTTAATTATGATGTGTCTTTGTGTGGTCCTGCTTGGGTCCAACATGTTTGAGACTCTGTGCTTTCTGAACTTGCAAGTCTTTTTCCTCTGCCAAATTAGGGAAATTTTCTCTCATTATTTTTTTAAAATAAGTTTTCAACTTCTTGCTCTTCCTTTTTTCCTTCTAGCATCCCTACAATTCAGATTTGGTATGTTTGGAGATGATGCGGAGTCTCTTTATACTATTTTTTAAATATAATAATATTTTAATAATATAACAATAGTACTCTTTAAAATTATTTCTAAAGTTGGTTAAGTTTAATGCTTTGCTAGCCTTAATATAACTATTAGGAAAAAATCAATATTAGATTTTCACAGGCTTCCCCTGTCAAAAGGAGAGAATCCTATTTCAAGTACATCATGAAGGCAAGCAGCAGCAAAGGAAGAGGCCAAGTGATTAAAAAAAAAAAAATTTATTGTTGTTGTATTACATCCATCCCCTTTTTGCTCCCCTCTGTCCTCCTCCCCACCCACCCATTACCCCCAAAGTCAATCTCACCTGTTGTCCATGTCCATGGTTCCTTCATACTAGGTTCTTGTCTAAACTTCTTCCCTTCCTTGCCTCTTCTTCCCCCTTCCCCCCAACTCCCTTCCCCCTGACCACTGAAGGCATATTCACTGTATTCATATACCTGGTTCTGTTTTACTTGTTGTTGGTTTTGTTCATTATTGTCCTGTAATGGGGAGATCATATGGTATTTGTCTTTCACTGACTGGCTTATTTCACTAAGCATAATACTTTCCAGTTCCATCCATGTCATTGCAAAGGGTAGGAGTGCCTTCTTTTTTTCTGCTGTGTAGTATTCCATTGTGTAAATGTACCAAAGTCTTTTGACCCAATCATCCACTAATGGGCTCTTAGGCTGGTTCTAGCACTTGGCTATTGTAAATAGTGCTGCTATGAACATAGGGATACATAGGTTCTTATGACTTGGTGTTTCAGGGTTCTATGAATATAGTCCTAGTAGTGGAATTGCTGGATCAAAAGACAGTTCTAGTTTTAGTTTTTTAAGGACACTCCACACTGTTTTGCATTGTGGCTGCACTAGCCTGCATTCCCACCAACAGTGCACCAGGGTTCCCTTTTCCCCCCATCCTTGCTAACACTTTTTGTTTGTTGATTTGTTGATAATTGCCATTCTGACAGGTGTGAGGTGGCATCTTATTGTGGTTTTAATTTGCATCTCTCTGATGGCTAGTGATGTTGAGCATTCTTTCATATGCCTTTGGGCCCTTTGTATGTCTGTTGTCTGTTGAGGTCCTTTGCCCATTTTTTAATTAGACTGTCTTTTGTCTGTTTCCCTGGTTGTGAGTCACATTAGTTCTTTATATATTTTGGAGATCAAACCCTTGTCTGAAGTATCATTGGAAAATATGTTTTCCCATACAGTTGGTTCCCTTTTAATTTTGCTGTTGTTTTCTTTAACTGAACAGAAAATTTTCAGTTTGCTATAGTCCCGTTTGTTCATTTGTCCTTTAATTTCCTTTGCCCTTGGTGAAATATCAGTAAACATATTTTTGTGTAGGATATCTAAAAGTTTACTGCTTATATTTTCCTTCAGGACTTTTATGGTGGCACTGCTTATGTTTAAGTCCTTTATCCATCTTGAGTTTATTTTGGTGTATGGTGTAAGTTGGTGGTCTAGTTTTATCTTTTTGTATGTTGCTGTCCAGTTCTGCCAACAACTCTTGTTGAAGAGACTGTTTTTACCCCATTTTATGTTCCTTCTCCCTTTGTCAAATATTAATTGACCATAGAGTCCTGGGTTAATTTCTGGGCTCTCTATTCTGTTCCATTGATCTATATGTCTATTCTTATGCCAGTACCAGATAATTTTGATGACAGTAGCCTTGTAGTATAGTTTGATGCTTGGTATTGTGATTCTTCCTACATTGTTCTTCTTTCTCAAGATTGCTGTAGCTATATGTGGTCATTTTTGGCTCCATATAAATTTTTGAAATATTTTTTTATTTCTATGAAGTATGTTATTGGTATTTTAATTGAGATTGCATTGAATCTATAGATTGCTTTGGGTAGTATGGACATTTTAATGATGTTAATTCTTCCCACCCATGAACATGGTATATGCTTCCATTTATTTGTATCTTCCTTAATTTCTTTCTTCATTGTTCTGTAGTTTTCTGAGTACAGACCTCTTACCTCCTTGGTTAAGTTTCTTCCTAAGTACTTTATTTTTCTTGTTGCTATGATAAATGGGATTTGTTTTCTAGCTTCTATCTCTGATGTTTTGGTATACAAAAATGCTTTTGATTTCTGACTATTGACTTTATATCCAGCTATTTTGCTAAATTTGCTTATTAGGTTGAGTAAGTTTTTGGTGGAGTCTATTGGGTTTTGTATATACACTATCATATCATCTACAAATAATGACAGTTTGACTTTCTCCTTTCAAATTTGGATACTGCATGAGTTTTTAAATGAAAACATTTTTTAAAAAGTCTCTTGAAATATCAGAATATCTTCTAATTTATACCTTTGTTTTATCACTTACACAAAGAATATAAACTAAACTCTGTTTTTCTATTACATTATAGTATCTGAATTCATTAAGCTGAATCTTTTTTCTAATGCTTCACCAGGTTTTGTTTGTTAGTTTAATGGTTTGAATATAAAATTATTTTCAGAGGCTACCAATTTCTAGCTTCATGTGAAAACAGCAAATCATACAAAGGTTTTGTTTCTGTTGTGGCCAGTGGACATTAAAAGGGAAGCAGGAGTGTTGACAGAGACTGAGAAATCCTTTTCAGTCCTCACACTTGGCTTTTTTGCAAGTGGGAAGAGAATCATCATTTCTTTCTGAAGGCCAAGTCTTCTTCATTGTGGAAATGATTCCAAAAGCAGTTTTCCTAGTTTCTCCGTGGAGAAGCACTGCCCGGCAGTTGGTGGACACTGTAGCTTTGGCATCACTCTCAGAGAGTCTGAACAGCAGCCCTAAGTTTGCAATGCCATATGGTCCTCTTATATATAAAGGCCTTTCTGCAGCACTAGATATAATTACATTCTTTCCTTTGCAGACCTGCATCAACCTGATGACACTGGAAATTGTCTACCTTCTCATTGTGGATTCTTTGATAGCAGGGCTTAGACAAATACAAAGCATATGCCTTGGTCTATTGTCACATTAATAGGGGGTCTTTTGAAGTAAAATGGAAGTTTTTGTTACAGTTATGCAGACCAAATCCACATCTAACTTTGTACAAGCAACATGAAAAAGTTTTTCTATCTTTGGAAAAACTGCAACAACATCATATATTTGGACCCTCAAAATAGTTGCTCTCAAAACGTTGCAATGAGATGGGTCTGAAACAATAATTGTCATTCTAGTTAAAAATTTTATTAGTCTTGATTTTCCCTGTACAATTGGCAAAGTTGTAAAGAGTTCTGAAAAGGCCACTGATTTTTCAATTTCCTATTTCTTTTCTTTAAATTCAACAACATGATTGATGGCAACAACTGAATAGCCAAGGTGAGCAGCGTTCTCCATGAGTCTGCATAGCACCTTCAGGTCCAAATCTGCAAACACTGCCATTCTTAATTCCAGGACCCTATCCTTGTTTTTTTTTTTAATACTTTTTTCTTTTTGGTGTTCTGACTGAATGCTTATGTCTCCCTTATGTTCCAAATCATTGATTTTAATCCCAGCTTCCTCCCCTCCACTGTTGGTTTCCTGTAGATTTTTTAAAAGATTTTATTTATTATTTTCAGGGAGAAGCAGAGAGGAAGAGAGACATCTATGTGTGGTTTGCCTTTCACCTGCCTCCAGCCACGGACCTAGCTAGAGACTTGGCTTGCAACCTGATTATGTTGCCCTGGGTGGGAATCAAACCAGTGAACTTTGGGTTTGCAGGGTGGCACCTTATCCACTGTGCTACCAGCCCTGGCAGGGTTTTTTTTTTTTTTTATTTCACTTAGTGTAACCTTCATTTCTTCATCTTTTGTTGTTGTTGTTGTTAGGTTGTTGCCATACTAAATGAGTTCTTTGAGCATCCTGTTCATCAGTGTTTTGAACTCTGCATCTAGTAGGTTGGTTATCTCTATTTTGTTTAGTTTTTTTTTTTTTTTCCTGGGGTTTTGTTCTGTTCTTACATATGGACCATATTTCTTTGTCTCTTCAATTTGGTAGCCTCCCTCTGTTTGTTTCTGTGTACTAGGTAGAGTTTCTTTGGCTCCTTCTAGTAACTTGGCTTATTGTAAAAAAGTCACCTGTAAATTGTGTGAAGCAGAACTTTAGGTAATCACAGGGTGGAGAAACCCACCTCATCACTTTTGTGGCTCTGTGTAGGTGGGTGGCTTGGAGAGGGAACATGCCTGGCTTCTGAAGGTTTTCCCAGCACTCGCCTGATTCACCCACTCCCCATATGCACCTTGCACCCTTTCAGCTATTGCCCTGGTGCTGAATTTAAAAGGGTGTCAGTTTGCATACATTCTAAGTCCCTATAGGCTCTTTAAGTGGAGTCTCTTGAAAATCTGGCAGTTTCTTCTCACTGGAACCCTGGGCTGTCCAGTCTGGCCTTGGGCTGAGATTGCTTGCTCCCAGTTTTTATCCATCACACATGAATGTGGGACTGCCCATTCTGCCACTACCGCCTCTCTGCACCACACCACATCTCTGTCCCTCTTACCCTGACCAATTAGAGCTGCACAAATGATAGCCACCATTTACATCTACATCAACCAGTCTAAACCAATGAAACTTGAAGTCCTCATTTGCATCAACAGACCTGGATGACAATGGGGGCCTGAACTTGCTTCATAAAAGACATGCTCTCCTTTGTCTTGGGAGAGCACTTTCAATTTTCACTGGAGGCTTTATCCCTGATTTGCTTGAACAAAGTCTCTCCTTTTTAAAAAATACCTTTCAGTGAATATTTGTTCACATTGTACACATGAACAAGAATAACTATAAAATAAACACTTAGAAGTAGAATTATCAAGTCAAAAGATAACTATTTTCACAATTTGCCAAATTGCTCTTCATCAATTTTGAATGAATGCTTATTCTCTTTACACTTTGACATAATGTTTTGTTGTCAAGCATTGATATTTTCCAACTTGACATAACAAATGGAAATATGATTTGCATTATCATTTGTTTATGAATCACTTCCATCCTACAATCTGCTTGTTCATATGTTTGTCAATTTTTCTATTAGCATTTCTTATTTATTTGTAGACTCTTTGCATATTTAGGAAATTATTATTTTTTGGAATACTTTAAGCATTTTTTGGCTTATCTTTCTAAGATAAAAACATTTTTCAGTCTTTTCTCCACATATAGCTAATTGTAAATTTTATGTGATCAAATGTATAGCTTCTGTGTTTTGATTTTCTTGGAAATTTCTTCCCTACTCCAAAAATGTTAAAAATATACTAAAACAGATCACTTTTTTGTTACTGTCAGTTTTTTATCTTCTGCACTTATATCCCTGAATCATTAGCATTTAATTTTTTGTAAGATGTTTCTAGCCAGTTGTCTGAACATAATTTATCTAATAGTTCATCTTTTCTTTTCTGATATGAAACATATCTCTTTTGTACCCTAAATTTCAATATATTTTCAATATTTGTTGGCTCTTTCTTCTCTTCATTGTTATTGCCTAGTCATAGGTAGATAGGGACAAACTCAATTACTATATCTTTATAATACTTTGTGACATCTAGTAAGATTAATCATCCCTCATAACTCTTAATTTATTTTGGCTGTGCATGCTCATTTTCCACATAAACTTTAGAAAGAACTTGTCTAATTCTCTGTTCTCAAAAAAAATCCTGTTAGTATTTTTATTAATGTAGCATTAGATTTATAGATTCACTTAGGGACAATTGGCAGTATTACAGCATTGAATCTTCTTATCCAGGACATTTATTCAAGCCACTAAAAAATGTACTGCAGTAGAATTTTAAAGTGTTCTTCATGTAGAGCCTTTACATTCTTTCTTTAATTTACTCTTAGGTATTTCATCCCTTCACTTATCATACAGATGAGATATTTTCTTATAGTATATCATTATATTTTTTATTGATGGCTGTATATATAAGGAAAGCTGTGTTTGCATGCTGATTTTTCTATGAGCCACTTTATTGGATTTTAACAATGTTTTTATTTCATTTGATGCTTTCTTACTTTCATACATGTATAACCACAAATCTGAAAATAATAGTAACATCTATGGAAAATTATTTGAGATGTAAAACATCACTAAAACTGTCCTTTCCCCTGCCCACAAACCCACCTGTAATAGGCATTGAGACTGCTTCCTCAACATCCCTTTTCCCTTCTCCTATGAGCTACCTCAATTTACACTGCATTATCTCCACCTGCCTGCACAGCCCATGTTCTTTTGGGGAAGCTGTTGCCCTTTACCAATGGTTATGAGTCATGTGCCTCCTACCTAGAATAATCTCAATAATTAAATCCCTACTGCTGGCCACAGTTATATACTCCGAGTTAGATTTGGTCCAATTTGGGACCTGAGGAGAGCTTCCTGCCATGAGTCCTTCTCTCTCCCTGAGCTGTAAGGTGTAGGCAACCTTCATGTGACTCCATGAAGGATGCTTACCACAGAGTAATTGAGCCTTGATGGCATCATCAAACTGCTAAACTAAATCAACTCTGTAGCCCACTTCATCTTGAACTTGCAGTTGATAAACCAATGATTCCTCTTAATTTAAAAAAATATTTTATTTAGTATTTTTAGAGAGAGGGGAAGGGAGAAAGGCAGAGAGGGAGAGAGACATCAATGTAGAGTTGCCTTTCACCTGCCTCCACCTATGGACCTGGCTTGCAACCTGGTTATGTGCCCTGGCTGGGAATCAAATCAGCAACCTTTGGGTTTGCAGGCCCGTGCCTTATTCACTGTGCCACTAGCCAGGGTGATTCCTCTTATTTTTATTTTTTATTTTTTTAAATTTTATTGTTGTTGTATTACATCCACCCCTTTTTGCTCCCCTCTGTCCCCCTCCCCACCCACCCATTCCCCCCAAAGTCAATCCCACCTGTTGTCCATGTCTATGGTTCCCCCATACTAGGTTCTTGTCTAAGCTGCTCCCCTTTCTTGCCTCTGCCTCCCCACTCCCCCCAACCCCTTTCCCCCTGACCAATGAAGGCCTATTCCTTGTATTCATATACTTGGTTCTGTTTTGCTTGTTGTTAGTTTTGCTTATTATTGTCCCCTAATGGGTGGATTCCTCTTATTTTTAAAGGCAGTTTAAGATAGGTATTCTGATATTTACAACTGAACACACTGTAGTCTACACAATAATTACTCAAGCTCATTGATCTTAAATTGCATTGGAATGAGGTCATGATCAAGCATAAGACTTTATCATTTTCTTTAAATAGACCACAGACTTTAATTTGAAATCTTGCAGCTATATGACTTCTAGAAGGAAACATGGGAGAAAATCTGTGTGAACTCATGTTTGGCAAGGATTTCTTAGATATGACACCACAAGCACTGTCTTATTAAAGAAATTTAAAAATGAATAGTCTTTGTTAAAATTAAGAACTTGTGTTCATCAAAAGACACTCAAGAGAATGAAAAGCCAAGTCATTATAGATTGGGAAAAATATTCTGGACATCATGTGTCTGATAAAATTAACAAAAGAGCTGAACAGGTACATTGTTAAATAGTAATGCTTTGATTACTATAATTTTAAAATAAGTCTAAGTTAGGCAGAGTTAGTTTTTCAACTCTGTCATTTTCCCAGTATTTTTGATTCAAATCCTTTACATTCCCATATAAATTTTATAATCATCAATTTTGATTGAGATAACACTGCATCTACCCATCAAATTTAAGAATTTAAGAAGAAATGTTTTCAAATTTAAGAAGAAGTAATAGGTTAACTATGAGTTTTCTAATTCATGACAGTGGTATATCTCTCTACTTTGGAGTTATTGAATTTCTCTCAATAATATTTTATAGATTTTAGTCTATAGATCTTCCACATCTCCTATCAAATTTATCTTTAAGCATTTCACATTTATAATGCTATTGTACATTGTGTAATTAAACTTATAAATTAATTTCATATTACTAACATAGAAATTTAATTGCACATTTCTTGTATTCTGAACCCTTGTAAAATTCATTTTTTAATTCTAGTGCCATTTGTGTAGATAACCATTGTATTTTCTACATAAATGATCATGTATGTAAATAAAAGCAGTATTCATTTTTTTCTTTTCAATAGATATTTTTTCATTTACCTTTCTCACCTATTAAATTACTAGAAGTTCCAATGTTGGATAGAAATGATGAGGACAGACATGCTTGTCTTGTTCCTGATGTTAGGTGGAAAACATTCGGTCTTTTATCATTAAATATGATATATTTTTTAAAGATTTTATTTAATTATTTTTAGAAAGAGGGGAAGAGAGAGAGGCAGAGAGGGAGAGAGACATCAATGTATGGTTGCTTTTCACCTGCCTCCAACCACAGACCTGACTGGAGACCTGTTTTGCAACCTCGTTATGTGCCCTGGCTGGGGAATCGAACCTTCGACCTTTGGGTTTGCAGGCCGGCGCCTTTTCCACTGTGCTACCAGCCAGGGTAAATATGATATTTAATTTAAGATTATCCTAGATGCATTCTATCAGGTTAAAGAATTTTCCTTCTATTCCAAACTTGGGAAGGGTTTGTTTCATCAGTAATTGATGTTTTATTATTTCAAATGCATTTTTTACATCTGAAATGAAATATGGCATTTTAAAATAGTTTTTCCTTTTCTAACTCTTAAAATAATTTTATTTTATTTTATTTTATTTTTTAAAATTTTATTGTTGTTGTATTACATCCATCCCCTTTTTGCTCCCCTCTGTCCCCCTTCCCACCCCACCCCCTATTCCCTGCAAAGTCAATCCCACCTGTTGTCCATGTCCATGGTTCCTTTATACTAGGTTCTTGTCTAAACTGTTCCCCTTCCTTGCTTATTTTATTTTTTAAAGATTTTATTTATTTAGTTCTGGAGAGATGGGAAGAAAGGGAAAAAGAAAGGGAGAGAAACTTCAATGTGTGATTGCCTCTCACATATCCCCAACTAGGGACTGGCCCAACTGGGCATGTGCCCAGACTGGGAATGGAACCAGTGACCTTTCAGTTCACAGGCCAGCACTCAGTCCACTGAGCCACCAGCCAGGGCTTAAAAGAAATTTAAAAAGCCAAATCTGAGAGAAAAGCTTTATAAACCATACATCTGATAAAGGACTTGTAGTAATAAATATAAAGAACTCTCAAAACTAAACAATAAGAAAATAAACTGCTCAATTAAAAAATGTGCAAAAGAACCCTGGCTGGTGGCACAGTGGATAAGGTGCCAGCCTGCAAACTCAAAGGTCACTGGTTCAATTCCCAGCCAGGGCACATAATCAGATTGCAAGCCAGGTCTCCAGCCAGGTCATTAGCTGAAAGCGGGTGAAAGGCAACTATACATTGATGTCTCTCTCCCTTTGTGCCTCTCTCCCTTCTTCTCTCTTTAAAAATAATAATAATAATAAATCATTAAAATAAATGAATAAATAAATAAATAATGTGCAAACGTTTGAACAGACTCTTGACCAGAAAGAGGATATTTAAATAGCATAAAAACACATAAAAAGAATACTAGTAGTCATTAGAGAAATGTTTACTTCAACAATAATGAAATACCATTGAATACCTGTAACAGCATGGGATCTGGCCACTTGTCACTATGCTTATACATAACACAAAGATTTGTGTGCAAGGAAATAATTTGTTGTTGGTATTGTTGTTGTTGTTTTACTGTGGGATCAAGGCGCATGGAGACAAGCCGTTTTAATTCTTCCTTTTTTAAATTTAATTTTATTGTTGTTGTATTACATCCATCCCCTTTTTACTCCCCTCTGTCCCCTTCCCCACCCACTCACTCCCCACCAAAATTAATCCCACTTTTTGTCCATGTCCATGGTTCTTCCATGCTAGTTCCTCGACTAAACTGCTCCCCTTCTTTGCCTCCTCCTCTCCCCTCCCCCTTCTTCCTTGCTTCTGCCCATTGAAGGTCTATTCATTGTATTCATATATCTGGTTCTGTTTTGCTTATTTCTTTATTTTGGTCATTATTGTCCTGTAATGGGTGAGATCATATGGTATTTGTCTTTTACTGACCAGCTTATTTCACTAAGCATAATACTTTCTTGTTCCATACATGTTGTTGCAAAGGGTAAGAGTCCCTTGTTTCGTTCTTTCTGCTGTGCAGTATTCCATTGTGTAAATGCACCAAAGTTTTTTGATCCAATCATCCACTGATGGGTACTTAGGCTGTTTCCAACACTTGGCTATTGTAAATAGTACTGAATATAGGGGTACATAGGTTCTTATGACTTGGTGCTTCAGGTATAGTCCTAGTAGTGGAATTGCTGGATCAAAAGGCAGTTCTATTTTTAGTTTTTTAAGGAAACGCCATACTGTTTTCCATAGTGGCTGCATCAGCCTGCATTCCCATCAACATTGCACTAGAGTTCCTTTTTCCCCACATCCTCGCCAACACTTGTTGTTTGTTGATTTATTGATGATTGCCATTCTGACAGGGGTGAGGTAGTATCTTATTGTGGTTCTAATTTGCATTTTTCTCATGCCTAATGATGTTGAGCATTCTTTCATAAGCCTTTGGACCCTTTGTATGTCTTCCTCAGAGAATTGTCTGTTGAGGTCCTTTGCTCATTTTTTAATTGGGCTGTCTGTCTCCCTGGTGTTGAAAAGTCGCATTAGTTCTTTATATATTTTGGAAATCAAACCCTTCTCTGAGGTATCATTGGAAAATAGGTTTTCCCATACTGTTGGTTCCCTTTGAATTTTGCTGTTGTTTCCTTTGGCTGAACAGAAACTTTTCAACTGATATAGTCCCAATAGTTGATTTGTTCTTTGATTTCCTTTGCCCTTGGTGAAGTATCAGTAAACATATTTCTGCATAGGATTCTAAAATTTTACTGCCTAGATTTTTCTTTATAGTGGCACTGCTTATATTTAGATCCTTCATCCATCTTGAGTTTATTCTGGTGTATGGTGTAAGTTGGTGGTCTAGTTTTATTTTTTTGCATGTTGCTCTCCAGTTCTGCCAACACCACTTATTGAAGAGACTGTTTTTACTCCATTTGATATTCTTTCCCCTTTGTCAAATATTAATTGACTATAGACTCCTGGGTTTATTTCTGGGCTATTTTGTTCCATTGATCTATATGTCTATTCTTATGCCAGTAACAATCTGTTTAGATGACAGTCTTGTAGTATAGTTTGAAGTCCAGTATTGTGAATCCTCCTACCTTGTTCTTCTTTCTCAAGATTGCTGTGGCTATCTGTGGGTGTTTTTGGCTCCATATAAATTTTTGAAGTATTTTTTCTATTTCTGTAAAGTATGTCTATGAAGTATTTTTCTTGTTGCTATGGTAAATGGAATTTGTTTTCTAGCTTCTATTTCTGATGTTTCATTATTGGCATACAAAAATGCTTTTGATTTCTGATTATTGACTTTACATCCAGCTATTTTGCTAAATTTGCTTATTAGGTTGAGTAAGTTTTTGGTGGAGTCTATGGGGTTTTGTATGTACACTATTATGTCATCTGTAAATAATGACAGTTTGATTTCTTCCTTTCCAATTTGGATACCTTTGATTCCTTTTTCTCCTCAGATGGCAATGGCTAGAACTTCCAAGACGATGTTGAACAGAAGTGGAGAAAGTGGACAGCCTTGTCTTGTTCCTGATTTTAGGGGGAAAGATTTCAGTTTTTGTCTGTTAAGTATGATGTTGGCTTCAGGTTTCTCAAAGATGGCCTTTATGATGTTGAGGTATGCTCCCTCTATTCCCACTTTGCTGAGGGTTTTTATCATAAATGGTTGCTGTACTTTATCAAGTGATTTTTCAGCATCTATTGATATGATCATATGGTTTTTGTCTTTCATTTTGTTGATGTGGTGCATTACATGTATTGATGTGTGAATGTTGTACCATTCTTGCATCCCTGGGATGAAACCCACTTGATCATGGTGTATCATCTTTTTAGTGTATTGCTGGATCTGATTGGCCAATATTTTGTTGAGAATTTTAGCATCTATGTTCATCAGAGATATTGGCCTATAGTTTTCTTTCCTAGTGTGTCTCGACCTGGTTTTGGGATTAGAATAATATTGGCCTCATAGAAAGAGTTTGGGAGTCTTTCCTCTTTTTGGATTTTTTGGAATAGGTTGAGGTGGACAGGAGTTAGTTCTTCTCTAAATGTTTAGTATAATTCACCTGTGTAGCCATCTGGTCTGGGGCTCTTGTGCTTTGGGAGCTTTTGATTACTTCTTCAATTTCACTAGTTGTTATTGGTCTATTCAGGCTTTCTGCTTCTTCTGGATTCAGTTGTGGTAGATTATACATTTCCAGAAACTTGTGCATTTCACCCAAGTTGTCATATTCTTGTCATATAGTTGTTTGTAGTAATTTCTTATAATCCTTTGTATCTCTGAAGTATCAGTTGTGATTTTTCCTCTTGTCATTTCTGATTCTGTTTATTTGGGTCCTCCCTCTCTTTTTCTGGATGAATCTGGTTGAAGGCTTGCCAATTCTGTTTATTTTTTCAAAGAACTATGTCCTGAACTTACTGATTCTTCGAATTGTACTTTTAGTCTCTAAGTTATTTAATTCTGCTCTGGTCTTGATAACTTCCTTTCTTCTACTTGCTCTGGGCTTTGTTTGTTGTTGCTCCTCTAGTTCTTGCAGCTTTATGGTTAGGTTGTTTGTATAAGCTTCTTCTATCCTTTTTAGGTAGGCCTGTATTGCTTTGAATTTCTCTCTGAGGACTGCCTTTGCTGTGTCCTATAGGTTTTGGACTGTTGTGTCTTCCTTGTCATTTGTTTCCAGGAACTTTTTGATTTCATCTTTGATCCCATTGTGTACCCATTCCTTACTTAAAAGCATGATTTTAAGTCCCCATGAGTTAGAGTATTTTTGGTGTTTTCCTTTGAGGTTGGTTTCTAGTTTCAAGCCATTGTGATCTGAGAAGATGCTTGGTATGATTTCAATTTTCCTGTATTTGTGGAGGCTTGTCTTGTGACCTACCTTGTGATCTATCTTAGAGAATGTTCCATGTGCATTTGAAAATAATGTGTATTTTGCTTCTTTGGGGTGAAAGGTTCTATATATATATATATATATATCAGTTAGGTCCATTTCCTCTAGAGTGTTATTAAATGCCCCAATATCCTTGGTGTTTTTTTGTTTGAAAGATATGTCCATTGTTGATAGTGGGCTATTATGTTTTTCTACTATTAGTGTGTTGCTGTCTATGTACTTCTTGAAGTCCTCCAAGATCTTCCTTATATATTTGGGAGCTCCTATGTTGGGTGCATATATGTTTACCAGAGTTATACCTTCCTGATGAATTGTTCCCTTAAGCATTATGAAATTTTCTTCTTTATTTCTTTTTATGGCCTTCATTGTAAAATCTACTTTGTCTGAAGTAAGTATTGTTGCCCCTGCCTTTTTTTCATGTCCATTTACTTGATATATATTTTTCCATCCCCTCACTTTCAATTTGTGTTGATCTCTTGTTCTGAGGTGGATCTCTTGAAGACAGTATATTTGTGGGCCATGTTTTCTTACCCATTCAGCTACTCTATGTCTTTTTATTGGTGCATTTAATCTGTTTACATTTAAGGTTATTATTGATTGATACTTATTTATTGCCAGTTTCCCACGTTGTACCTGTGTTTCTCTCTGTATCTCTTTGTTTCTTCATTTTTTAAAAAAGATTTTATTTCATTATTTTTAGAAAGAGGGAAAGGGAGAGAGGCAGGGAGGGAGAGAGACATCAACGTATGGTTGCGTTTCACCTGCCTCCAACCACAAACCTGACTGGAGGCCTGGTTTGCAACCTGTTTATGTGCCCTGGCTGGGGAATCGAACCTGCAACCTTTGGGTCTGCAGGCTGGCACCTTAACCACTGTGCTACCAGACAGGGCTATGTTTCCTCATTTTTTAAAGCAGACCATTTAGCTTTTTTTTTTTTTAAATGTTATTGTTGTTGTATTACATCCATCCCCTTTTTGCTCCCCTCTGTCCCCCTCACCACCCACCCATTCCCCCCAAAGTCAATCCCACCTGTTGTCCACGTCCATGGTTCCTTTATACTAGGTTCTTGTCTAAGCTGCTCCCCTTCTTTGCCTCTACATCCCCCCTCCCCCCAACCCCGTTCCCCCTGACTACTGAAGGCCTATTCCTTGTATTCATATACTTGGTTCTGTTTTGCTTGTTGTTAGTTTTGCTCATTATTGTCCCATAATGGGTGAGATCATATATTTGTCCTTCACTGACTGGCTTATTTCACTAAACATAATACTCTCCAGTTCCATCCATGTTGTTGCAAAGGGTACAAGTTCCTTCTTTCTTTCTGCTATGTAGAATTCCATTGTGTAAATGTACCAAAGTTTTTTGATCCAATCATCCACTGATGGGTACTTAGGCTGTTTCCAGCACTTGGCTATTGTAAATAGTGCCGCTATGAACATAGGTGTGCATAGGTTCTTATGAATTGGTGTTTCAGGATTCTTTGGGTATAGTCCAAGTAGTGGAATTGCTGGATCAAAAGGCAGTTCCA
>PVIW01013098.1:0-28925 GCA_004026585.1 Noctilio leporinus | reverse complement strand
GTTTTAAATGTGTTCCATAAAAATGTAAAGGCAGATTGGTTAAAATTTAAACAAAGGGGTGATATTCTCCCCTGACCCTGTCCCATATTTGGAGAACCTGCATCCACTATGTTAGACATGTCCTACTTTCAGATAAGAACCTAAAATTTAACCCTAGTTAAAAGGCTAGCATTATTATTAATATTTTTGATGGTCAGATCCTTTCTCAAGAAGTCACTCTGATGGACCCTTCTATGTGAAACAGCAGAAGTCTGAATAGATAAAATCTCATTACATTGTTTGGTTCCTAATAAGTAAAAACAATTCCAAGGTTACCATAACATCACAATTAAACTGACACCTAGAATGGTGAAGAAAAGCGAGAGGCTCGATTGTCCTGAAACAATAGGGAAAAGAAGTGTTTCTTGAAGCAAAGGTGGTGAAAGGTGATGTTCTGTTATCCACACAGGGGATCAGCCTAAAGAAGGCAAACACTTGAAGGATGGTCTGAATTGCAGGAAGGAACAGTGAAAAGGTGAACAGGAAACATGCAAGTACATTCTAATAAACACTGTCCATCTAAAGTAGTAATGGCTTGTGTTGCTTGAACATAAACAAGAAAGATGTAACTGATTCCAAGACAGGTGGGATTTGCAGTATAGAGTATGGAAATGGAGCCCCAAGAATGCATGTAATTTCTTTTTGCCTTTGCCTTGGCCAGTTACTAATGCACACACAGAGGACGGGCTCTAGAAGGCTGAGCAGAGAGCAGGCGGTGGAAGACTGAAGAGCTGAATGGATATTTCAGAGGACTGTCCCACTGAATAGGCTGTGGCTCCCTCCAGGACCCCAGGAGAGCCATACACTGGTAATAAAGACACAGGTTAGGGCTCCCTAAGAGAAAGGCACAAATGGAATCCTTGCAAATCCTACCTTCAAACCTGTCAGGATAAAACCTAACATTCATTAGAAGAACATAACATACTCCAGAGTCCTTATTCTGCGTCATCCACAATGCCCTACATGAATCCCTTAATAATCTTTCATGTACACTAGTTTAGCGGTCTTCTCATTGCTTGTTCCACCCAAAATCTATCCCCTTTTGATCCATACTGCTACCACAGTTATTATACCAAATTGCAACTTTGATCTTGTTCTCTTACTTAAGGTAGAATCAATGACTAGCAGCTGCCTAGAGATTTATGTCCAATTTTTTCCCCCCATGTCTCTCAGATGATAATCAGAATAGGGACAAATAACTGGTCAGCCTTGGGAGAGTGAGAATCTGCAATGCAGAAGTTCACCTCTCTGGGCTTTTTCTTCTCCCTCACCCTTCCTTTCTCGCTTATCTATTGCCATGAACTTTCATGCTTCTCCAAATGTACTTCTACTAAAGAGGGAAGTCTGTGATAACCCATATTTCTTTTGGTCTTAGAAAACTATATCTTCACCTCTCCTTTTGACTTCCACTCAATAAACATTTTTAGCAAACAGTATGTTTTTAGAAATATTATTATGTATAATATGCATCAATGTGTATAGCAGAGAAAGGAGAAGAACGGTTTCTTCCATCAGTTAAGATCTTCAGGGCCTGGGCCCATTCATGTGGTGGAGTCCTGAGTACCACAGTGAATTTATGGGAAACCCCTGATCTAGTTGGTGAGTAGAATTAGAAAGACTTCTGGGTGCACAACCAACCTATTGGGTGTAATGGGCTCCGCTATAGATGAAGTGCTGTCAGAGGTCTCACAGAAAGGTGAAGGGAGCCTCGGGATTGGTTGAATATGTCCCCACAGCTTCCTGGCTGGGCTAGCGGGTTTGTGTAGAGGAAGGCAATGACTTTGCAGGGCTGTGTCCTGGCTGCTGGCAAGGAGATACATGGCAGAGTCGTCTGGCTCCAAAGAGTCAATGTGAAGTTTCAAATGAGCTTTGTTAGGAGATTCTGGTGAGAAACGACTTGGCACTGTCTCATTTAGAAAAAGCTTCTTATTATTGTAGGCAAACATAATCTTCAGTTGCTCGGAGTCTTGCTTATACCAGTACATAGTATTGTGGCTCAGCTTTTGCTCACATTTGAGGGACTTCTTATTCCCCATTTGGGTGACAATATATTTTGGAGTCTGGAACAGTGCTGTGTTCAAGGGACCTGAGAAACAAAAAGGCAGAATTCAGACGAGTCCTATGAGGCAGCCAGTGTGTGGCTGGGTTTGTGAATGGGCTTAGAGACTCAGTGTGGGTTGTGCCACCCGTCCCTTCACTCATCTGCTCCCAGGAGGCAGAGGGCCACGCAGCACAGCAGCCTGGAGCCCATGGGGGTTTGGGGCCCTCAGACAAAGCCTTAGTCCAGGAGTCTAGTCTCTGGTGGCAAGAAGACCAGGCTGCAGTGCTCCACAGCCCCAACAAGGGCTGTGCTGTGACGTCACAGCTTAGAATGATTTCCCCCTTCTCGGTTTCTCCTCAGATGGGTTGTCTGCTTTCTTCCTGTCCTGCACTTGCTTCTTTCAAAGAAGTTTCAACTCCTACTCCTGTCATAGGCATTTGTCGTTTCTAGGGATAGTTTGAGTAGAGTGGATGCATTGTGTTAAGGATGTTTGATGTCATCCTTGTGCCAGCAGCTGCCTCCTGCCCTGTCCCTGCCCCAGCATCTGGTCACCTCCTACTTCCTCCCCAGGCAGCCTGGTCCCTTTCACAGTAGTAATGAAAAGTGTCCCCTTCACAGCTTAGCTCCCCTCCATGTCTGATTTACCAGGAGACCTTGTTTCAGCTGTGGGCAAGCAATTGGCTGGGAGGTCTCTCCAAGAATCAGCTGGGGACCATTCCATATTGACCAAGTTTTTTGATCAAGTTGTTCAATTATTGGGAGTGGTTGAAATGCCTGACTGTCAATGTGCATTTGTCTATTTTTCCTTGCCATTTTCAATTCAGTATTTTGAAGGTCTGTTTTTTGATGCTCAAATATTTATTATTGCTTTATGTTCATAATCAACTGACCTCTTTATCAATAGACTTTGACCTGAGTAATTCTGGAAGATAGTCTTTGTTCTGAGATTTCCTCTGTGTCATATTAATGTTGCTGTTTCAGGTTTTTTGGTTAGTGTTAGCATGGTATATCTTTTCCATTTTACCTGTTGAGTCTTTCTATTTACAGTGCATTTCTGGTAGAGAGCAAGCAGTTGTCTTTTTTTGTACCATGTGACTATGTATAATTGAAAATCGGGTATTTACCTACTTTAATATAACATTGATCTAGTTGATCTCTGCTGTATTAGTCCCAATTTTCTTTGTCCTTCTTTTCTTCTTTATTTGTCTTCTTGTGTATTAATTAAGCATTTTAACAATTTAATTTTCTCTATTTCCCCATGGTTCATTAGCTATAATACTGTGCTTGTTATTTTAGTGGTTTGCAATTTACATCTCAACTTTAGCACACTCAATCTTCAAGGGATATTATGCCCCTTCACATAGATTGGGAAAAGCTCATAATGTTAAGAATATATCCATTTATCTGCTCCCTGTCTTGCTATTGTTGTCACACACTTTACTTTTACCTAGACAACCACACCCTTACCTGAAGTTTTGCTTTCCATAGGTCCTGTTACCTGTGCTCAAGTGCTATCCAAAATTATTAAGTAAATTCCAGAAATAAACCATTCCCAACTTTTAAAATGGCCACCATTCTGAATAACCTGATGAAATCTTATTCCGTTTTGTTCCATTGCATGCAGAACTCAAATCATCCCTTTGCTCATAGTATACACACACTGTGTAGTCAACTTGCCACTAGACTCTTAGTAAGCATCTTGGTTGTGAGAATGACTATAGCAGCATCACAGGACTTGTGAAGAAGTTATTCTTATTTTACTTAGTAATGGCCCCAAAGCACAGAGTTGTGATGCTGGCCATGCAGATCTGCCAAAGAGATGGCATAAAGTGTTTTCTTTAAAGGAAAGAGTAATCATGTAAATGAAAAACAGTATAATAGAACTCAGTACTGCACTGATACCTCGATACTTGTTATTATTTCAATCCAGAATTTATGGCAAGTGCTGAAACTGAAGAGTACTGAGCAAGGAGTACTGGTGAAGCATTTGTGTTACCAGGCAGCCTTGTGACTCACACAATTTCCAGTAAGTATGACCAGTCCCAAGCAAGCACCAAGTGCTGAAACACTTTTTTTGGCAAAGTGTGAAGGGTACAGGGTTGGATGAGTTCTGAAGCCAACGAGTACTGGGGTATGATGTATCAGCAGCTTCAGGCCTTCACCAAGTGTCTTGGAATGTACCCTCCACAGACACGGGGATCTCTGTAAGTGTTAGTCAGGTCTTCTTGGAACCACCTCCCTTGAACAACTTCTCAAGTAGGGGTTTTATCAAATCAAGCTCAATTTAAATTTCTATGAACAATAGTCTGGACTGAAGGAAATGAAACATGGAATGACTGCAGGATTGCCAAGAAAAATAATAAGGTAATATATGGACATACATTGTGGTACAGTTCTGCAGGTGACAGGGGCTCCTGGGTGATGGATTGCTGTGACAACTCTTACTAAGGAGCCTAGTTGATTTATTTTGAAGGGTGGTAGCTTCCTGTGGCCTTAATAAAGTCCTGCATGCCTGGCCACGTGTGGGTATAATGCATCTGCATGTGTGACTCGGGACTAGGAGGTATCATACATGGGCTCTGGTGTTCCATGTCCATGACAGAATCCTCAATGTGTAAAGGAATCCCAGATACCCAACATGCCCTGTTCTGGCCATTTCCTGACTTCCCACTCTTAGAAGAACAGTGAAGCCCCAAATGCTCTATTCCCCTTGTTGAGGGAGGCACAGGGCCACCCTTTTGCTGGGGAGACTAGTAACCAGGATCAGAGGGGAGCACAGAGGGTTAGTGAGCTGGGAGTGGGTGACAGAGTCACACTGTGGCTAAGCTGCTGGCACTGAGGTACAGGGCTTTGTCCCTGGGATTTGCAAGCTGGATCCTCAACATCCAATATGAGCCCTCAGTCCTCTTGGTAGAGAACGAATCATTAGGCATCCCTGAGCTGTCTCGGGCTTCATTGTTTCAAAAGTACATCACATACTCCAGGGCCTACTCTAGCACCTGTCCATATCAGTGAAGAAATGGTGTGTCCTAATATTGTATCACACCTGAGAGGCACATCCTCTCCCTTCTTTGTGATTATTGCCTGAGGGCTATGGTGAGGTTATCCTCTGTGTGACTGGTGGACATAGAAGTTGACAATAAGGAGAAACAACTGTAATCATCACACACACACACACACCCTCACACACACACACAGAAACTTCTTGGTGTTCTGAAGACTCACTTGCCTCCAGGAGTCAGAGGGTGGCCCCGCAGAGGAGCCTGGGACCCATGGCAGGGTCAGGATGTGAATGGAAGTTTGACCAGGTCAGGGTCCCTGTGAGCATGAGCAGAGGAGGAGGGGTGTCCCTTGTCCTTACAAAGTAGTTCACATAATGACATCAGTAAGCCTTGGGATTACCTGATAATAACTACCTAGTCATTTAATGATATTCAAAGTGGCAGTAACTCTGACATGCACTAATTTCTTAATTATTATTAAGAAATGATCATAACTCATAATTAGATATGTTCAAAGATGAATAATTGTGAAACATAGCATGATTGAAAAATAGTTATTACAACATGGATATAAATATACACTAACCATGTTAGAGTTTGGAGTTGTCATTCCTCTGTTCTCTAGTGTCCTATGTCCCAAATGCCAGAATTCTGTTGGTGTCCCATTCTTTGCATGTGGTCAGCTGCACATTTCCACCTGGTTTCAATAACACTTCCACAATGAGGTTTACAATGCTGACTGTGTCCTCTTTCCTTTGGGGTTTCCTATTTCTCACCTTGACCCTGCACTTTGCTGGTCCTTTCCCATGATCCGGGCAGCAGAGGGACATGTGGAGGGTGGATGGAAGAATCTCCAGGTCTCTGCCCTGTAAGCAGTTTGAATCCACCACTCAGGGTTGCAGGGGATGAAATGGTCCCTCTGGCAGAAAAGGATGCAGTGGGGACACATGGGGATTTTGCCTCCCTGGAGGTCCCAGAATAGATGTCCTGATGGTCAGATTCATGGGACCCAAAGTAAGAAAACTTGATTTTCTGTGGAGGCTTCTACTCAAACAGAACCAGGAAGGCTAGTGGAGAATCAAATTATTGCCAACTATCATTTTGTAATTATTGCGAAAATAAAATAAAATAAAATAAAATAAATATGAGCTCATGGATTTTAATTCACACCAAAGGAATGGTAAGAATTAGGTGCTTCTTATTTTTTAATTCACCCTCCATAATCTCAGAGGACTCAAAACATAGCTCTATGACCACAGGTAGACACTGGTTATTTGACTGTCTTGGGGTCTAAGGCTCCTGTCTGATGCAATTGCTAATATTTCCCCTGAGTGAGTTGCTTACTCCTGTCATTTGTGAGAGAGAACAAGTTTTCCTCTGGTGAACTGCTGCTTGGTATTCAATAGTTTTGATGCTCAAGGCAACTCTATGTAATGGTTGTCTATGAATCGGGTGAATACCCTGTGTGATAACTGCAGTTACACACATGCAAACACAGGCACAGCTCACAATGATGGGCCTCATTCACATGGAGAGTCGGGCTGCAGGAGGTCTCACCAAGCCCCTGACATTGTAATCCTGTGTCTGTGGAGGTGGGTGACAGCTTCAGTGGGGGCTGTTCTTCTTCCTGGTGGGATAGGGGGCTGGGGAAGCAGTGACCCTCACCCAGTGGCTGCCTTTATTGGTCAGAGAGCAAGTGGCTGTGCATGGCAGTGCACTCACAGTTGGTACAGTGGTACACAGAGGTGTGACAGGCTCTGGCTGAGTCCAAGGTCAAAGGCAAAGGCTCAGTTGTGTTTCAGGTCATGCTATATATAGACTTCTGTGACATCTCCTATTTCAGTGAGGCTGATAGTATGGGAATAACGGATGAGCCTCAGCTCCTGTCCTGCCTCTTGATGATACCAATCCATTAAAAATAAATTCACATCCTGTGAACATTCCAGGGTCATCTTCTGTCCTGTCTGTATAACGTGGTGTCCTGGTTCTGGGTGATGGCAGAATCTGTGGGGACTGCTGGAGGGGCAGATGTAGGTAAAGACAAGGCTGAGAACAGACCTGGGTGTTTAAAGGAGAGGGAAAGGCTTGGTGGTGAGACTTTGCAAACCCTTGGCAGAGAATTCCGACCTGAGGCAGAACTCACCTGCCACAAGGAGACAAAGCACCACACCAAGGAGAATGGGGCTCATGGTCAGGTCAGGGCAAGAAGGGCTGTCCCAGCCAAATGTTCAAACCTACAGGACAGAGAGGGAGCTCAGAGGTCCTTCCCCACCAGATGGACACAGGTCCGCCTCGGATATCACTGCCCTGACCCCAGCAGACACACCCTGGTGCTGGGTTCAGGCTCAGGCTGAATGGGCAGCTTCCCTCCTAGACGTAGCTCAGTAGCTCACTGTGGCCTGCAGGGCAGCAGGGGTGTGGCTGTGATGCACTGAGATGTAGGGGCAAACACCCCTTGGTTTCCCACATGCCCTGGGGACAGTTAATTCCCACCCTGCACCTTCCCCTGCCATCATGACTACTTGCCCAAATCTTTCTCTTATGGGTCTCAGTAACATTTCTAGGAACCTGCACCCTCTGTCATAGCTGTGGATAGCCTGATTGCACCTGGAAACTTGCTCAACATCTGCACACTGTTGCATCCATGCCTAAGTCTTCTTAACCCTTTTCTGCTCTCCCAGACTCTCCCCCAGAGCTCTGAGATGTCAATGGCACCACAGTGCTGTCTGGTGGCAAATGCCTGATGCTTCTTCAGGTGTCTTCCATTGCCCAAGGGATGCTGGGAAGTGTCTGTATGGTAGGTAGAGAGAAGATTTCACAATCAATCCCAGTTAATGACATGCTCAACATCTTCAGCCCTAATTCCATCATTAATTCTTAACATGACTCTATTCCTTTGAGTTGTTATGCTTAATATTCTACCCTCCATTATTTAAGTACTGTCACACTATCTACAGCTATAGTCTAGAGTCTACTTCGTAAATAGTATCTTCTGAAAGGCAGTCAGAAGAGGGAATAGAAGAAATAATATTTAGTAATACACAAGTTGAAATGTAAAGATTTATTTTATCTTCATTAGCATAATTAAATAAAATACAAGAAAAAAAGGCAAAATGACAAGGTTATCTTGAAAACATAGATCAGCAAAATACTGAGCAGATAAAGAGATTGCCTTCAAGATGGGGTCAAAACTATGTGAATACAAAATAAAACTGAAATATTTGAAAACTATAGGATACCTTGGAAGGAAATAAGCAATCATGGAGGAAACAGAATGTAATAAGTAATCTCAGGATGTCTGGTACTTAGAACAGCAAAGGACAATCTACAATAAAGGCAGAATTTGTACAATGTGCATCTGCTGATTTGAGCAGTGGGGAGTGTGGAATGATTCTGATTAGAACAGAGTATTTGCGGGAGATGAGAAAACACTGATACAACATAGTATTACAAGAAAGCAGAGTCTGCCAGACTCATGTGCTGGAAGGTGGCAATAATGAAAGACAAGGTCCGGCATGGGTGTCCCTAGAATGGAAGGACAGAGAGCTCCAGTCTGACCCAGGCCTCTCTCATTCCCAGGAGACACAGGGAACTGAGCACAAGTGAAACAAAACCAGGAAAGCTCCATTCCAAAGACTTTCAGTCTCTGGGGAAACAAATTGTGTGTTGTGGCCAGCACAATGCTTCGGTGGATACAGAGGGACTGTCACTGTCCTTATTGACCTGCTGTGCGAAGGTCAGGGCACCTGGATCTTAAACTGAGTCTGTGAGTTTGAACCCCTGCCATGGAGCTGTGGGTTATCTCTTTGGATTCCTGGAAACCCCTCTTTCGGTTTCTGGACCTCTCCCACCACAGCTTGAGATTTTTCACATAACTACAGCCTCACTCACAGATAGGTGTTGAGTTATTTGTATTTCTAGCAAATGCTATATACCAACAGGACATAGCTAACAAATAAAAACAATTAAGCCATTACTACTGAGAAAATAGCTCATCTTCTTGAGTTCTAGAATTCAGGGAAATTATCAAATAAAACCCTCAGTGTTTGGAAATATGATACCCATGGGGTCAAGATGAAACTGGAGAAGTCCAGGAAGTACACTGCAGTCTAAGGTCAGGGTGCAGTGGAGGACAAAGGAAACAGAAAAGCAGGTTCCTCTGCCGTCAACCTGGCAGAGGAAATGAATCACTAGGGTGCTTCTCAGTCAACCAGCACAAAAGCAGTGAAGTCCCCGACTTCCATCAGGAAAGCTGCAGAGAGCCTCCCATGGGACAGGAAGGCCTGGAGAAGGAATCCACAGGAGTAGGGCGTCACCAGAGCTGCAGAGGCTGCAGGTGCCCAGCAGCAGCCGGGTCCCTGCACAGAACTGAGCTGGGTTCCAGGCGGAGCCTCACAGTCCTGCTGCAGACACTGCTGTACAAGGTGTTCAGTCTGCGCCTGGGAGCCCTGGGCTGGCTCTGGACTCCAAGACCCCAGGCAGCAGCTAAGGACTCCACCCCCAGCGCCACAGCGCTGGCATTTTAGTAGGCCACCTGTGCTCTGTTCCTACCCAAAGGACAGCTCCTGTCCTGTTGGGGAACAAAGACAAAGAAGGGGGGTGGCGGTGAAGTTGCTGGCACAGAGGGACACTGCTGAGTCTTCAGGCTCTGCATGCTGGATCCTCAGAATCAAGCAGGAGCCCTCAGGTCTCTCACCAGAGAACTGAGCTTTAGGCATCCCTGAGCTGTCTGTGGCTTCACTGTTTTGAAAATAAACAAACAACTCCAGGCTCTGCCCCAGGGTCTGATGTACCAGGAAAGGCTGTTGTGGTCAGAAATAGGATCCTATGCATCTGATTTACTGATGGCTTCCCACCCTGCAGACATCAGAATCAGTTTGAGGAAGAGAAAGCCAGAGCTGGGGAAACACCTTCCTAGCTAACTGGGCAGCTGCAGAGGACAAAGAGATAGACAGACAGCAACAGTGAGGACACGTGTGCCCCAGGCTCTTCATTATGGCAAAGCCTGGAAAACACGGCCCCGGATGGGGACCTCAAATCTCACTGAGGGTCACTGTGCAGGCAGGGGCCACAGGGGCTCCCAGGTGCAGGAGTTTACACAGGGCTGTCCTGAATCCAGTGTTTGGGGCCTCCCCCATCCTTTTTGTGCAGAGAGGAGGTGACCCTGCAGCACTGTGGAGTCACTGCTGGCACAGAAGTACACAGATGTCTGGGAGGGGGTGGCTGACTCCAGCGTGAGGGGGAAGTCTTCCAGTTTTGATCTATTGACACTGTACCCAGCGGGGACATCTCCTTTGTTTGTGATTCCATTACCGACTGAGTAATGGATCAGCCTCAGCCCGTGACCCAGGTCTTGTCGATACCAGTACATATAGTTGTGGTTATCAGTCTGGTGACACTTCAGAGTCACCTTCTCTTCCGTCCCTGTGACCTTGTATCTTGGACTCTGGGTGATTCCTGAATCCAGGTGTCCTGTAAGAGAGAGGGGCAGAGCCTCAAGTGGTCATCCTAAGATGGAAGCTTGAACTGAAGATGTGGGAGTTCCAGGGCAGTGGCCACCTGTGCTCACCTGGCCACAGGAGACAAACAGCCACACAGAAGAAGAGCCTGATGACCATTTCAGGTCCAGGGCACAGCCTCAAATTTTCTAGTTTTCTAGTTGTGTCTGGGAACACAGAACTTTGCCTCTCAGTGACTCAGTGACATCACTGTCCTTGACAAATGCCTGAACAGCAGAGCTAAGTGCCACACCCCTGGCCCACAGGAATAGTCAGTGACATACATCAGGTTGATCAGTGCAGAATCAGGAAACTGTGTATGCCTGTTTTGGGCACAAATCGTATCAGTACATCTGTATTTCCCAAGATGTTGGCTAAGGAAATTCATTCTTCTATGCATAATCATACAATTCCTTACTTGCATGCTGTACAATTTTTCATAATATTCCTCAAAACTAAGAAATATTCTCATAAGGATACTCATTCTTTGGTGACGTCGCTGATTAAGATGTAACTCTACACTGGCTGGTGTGACTCAATAGATTGGGCACTGGCCTGCGAACCCAGGGTCGCTGGTTCAATTCCCAGTCAGGGCACATAACCAGGTTGCAAGTCAGGTCTCCAGCCAGATCCCCAGCAGGAGGCAGGCGAAAGGCAACCTTACATTGCTCCAATGCTTCCTGCCTCCCTTCCTCCCTCCCTCCCTCCCTCCACCTCTCTCTAAAAAATAATGACTAAAATATTTTTTAAAAATGTAACTACAAATGCTTCTCTTCAAATAAATTCTGGGTAATTTCAATGTCAGCCCACAGTGATCCTCTCAGTGAAAGGAATGACCTCATGCCAAGACAGTTTCAAAGGATTAGTGTCAGGGTCATTGGAGTCTGAAGACTTGTGTTGAATGGTCTTGCATTTCACCTACTGGTGGAAACCCTGCCACCTGTGTGCAGGTGAATATATTCATTCATATGTGAATGAACTAAAAATGACACTCTCTTCCAGAGGGAAGGGTCTTCTGCTGGCCACTTCACTCCATCACTGTCACAATGCAGGCAGCCCCTGGAGGCACAGTGTGAGGGGAGGACTTTGGTGCAAGTAGCGTATTTGGGAAATGATCTCAGGAAGGAGGGTGAGGGGCAATAGTGCCCTTTTACTGAGACATGGGGACATGAATGTGGTTAGAACCTGCTGAGAAGCACACAGAGCACTTCCCAACTCTCCTCCTGAGCACAGAGACTGGGTATGGGTCCCCTGCTCCTGTCCCCTAGGAGCTTAGCACCTCTGTAGCTTTGGTTACCTGGTGAGCAGGCCACTTGGGCTCCTGTGACCTAGAGGAGCCCAGGCCACAGAAGAGGGACCTCCGTCAGCTGGTCTGTGAAGGGGAAGCAGTCAGTCAGTGCCACTAAATGGAACCAGCCCTGCACATCATTGTCACTGGAGCCCAGGCTGAGAGCACAGTGGGACCTGGGGCATCTATCCATGACCCCTGGAACAGTCTCCCTGCAGATGACTATGTCCCTCTGCCACCAGCTCTGCTTTGTGATCCACAATAACTCTGAAGCCACAGCTCTCCAGAAGCATTGCACCTTCTTGTGTGTCAGGCTTCACATCAAACAGGAAGTGCTACTGTGGACTCTGTTTTCCTTCTCCTTTAGGAGACAACCATTTATAGTTAATTCCCCTAGTAATTTATCATAGGACAGTGTGTGCATTTCTGTGACCTTGTGTCTGGAACATGGGTGAGTTAGGCAAAAGTGATCCGTGCCGGTCTTGGATCCCAGATGCACGTAGTACATGATCATGCTAGGCAGGGAATTTGTCAGAGTTTATAGGGAGTTAAGATTAGTGGAGCCTATATATTTTATTAAGCAATTTGTTTTATATGCTTTTGTACAATCTTGGCAAGGTATGCACCCTGGGCCACATTACGCAGGTGCATAATTCCCGACCAAAAATTTTGGAGTCCAGCCCAGGGCAGGTCATAATATGAACCAACAGGTCCCAGGATTTGCATATCTTTCCTTTTCAGCCTGTCACCTTCCAGGTGAAAGCAGTTATGCAGATAATTTGTGTCAGAGCCAGCATTTCTGAAAGGTTTTTTTTGGGTCAATATTGACATTTTAAGTGCCTCCTCTACCCACATGCAGAAGGGCAGAGTGACGGAAAGCGTGGCTGGGAGTCAGTGTAGCCTGTGTATGAGTCCCAGTTAGATGTGCGTTAGCTGTGCGTCCTTTAGCAAGTGATCCAAGCTCCCTAGCAGTGTTTCCACCCGCAACCTAGGATCATGATGCCTCTCAGCAAATGAGAATAAAAAAGTGCATGTATTAAATGCACAAAAGAAAAGGCATTAAAGTCTTCTGTGACCCCGATAGAGTGTCCCTGCAACCTATCATCTACACCATTCATTAAACAGCTGTGACACTGTAGCTCCTGACCTGGGCAGAAGGAGCAATTTCAGACTTTCTGACCCAGAGTAGTGGACCTGGGGACAGGCAGACACTCTCCCTCCACCACTCCTGTCTGTGGTTTAGAAACATCATTCCCTGATTAACCCTCAAAATCCTGCTTGAAATTTCTGGATAACTTCTATGTTGTTGGCTTAGTCTTCTGAGAGGCTAGGAATCCCCCTTATCACTTAGCTCCTGAATTAGGCAGTTTTCAAGAACTATTAGAGCACAGTAACATGTCTTCTGGCTTGAGGCTCTATGTCCAAGAACTTGGCAGGCAATCAGCTTTGTAGCCCCACAGCTGATGTGTGACCTTCCCATCCTAGCTCAGAAGCTCCTGAAATGAGAGAGACTGTGCTCTGTTGTATGTGAGGGACCAAGGCCCAGGAACCATATGGAGTCTGGGGACCCGTTGACTTGGAGGCCAGGTGAGGAAGGCCTTGTGTGCATAGAACATTTGGAGCTTCTGAGAGCTGCAGCTTCCTGTCTCTGACATGGTGTACTGAGTGCTTTCTCCACTGTAGAGGGGACACACGATGTCACCCAGGACCCTGCACTAAACACACTGCGTGGACTTCCACTCCATTATAGGGCAGGAAGCCAGGCCCAGTGCTGGAGAACTTTCAGGAAGGGCTTATTAATGAATGGGAGAGCAAAAACAAGGATGGCCAAGGCCCAGGTGGCAAGCCCACCCACGGGGGGCCAGAGCATTGGCCAGAAGCCCGATGGCTAAGAGAGTGAGTCCTTGTTCTGAGGACATAAATATATATGTATAGTTGGTGGGATGGGGGTGATGAAGTTACATATTGATTGAAGAAGAGAGGTGGTCCTAGGTTTTCCTGGAGAGACGTGACTACCCAAACTTAGGCATGTGTCGGAGTCTATTAGTCCAAATCCTTATCTTGCTCCAAACTCCATTTATTCATCACGTTGTAAAACACATAAGTGAAGACAAGACATAAATTAAAGTTGGGGCAGTTACCCAGTCATGTATGGGCTCTTTCTGGAAGCACTGGGGACTCCCTCATGAAACGGATAGTGATCAGAGGTAGGCAATTGAGCAAAGTTGTAGTATGGGCTTCTTTGGATGCTGTGAACCCTTGCCAGGACTTGGGATGAAAGCACAGTCTCAAGGTTTTCCTTTTCCCAGCTAGTGGGGATGATACATACAGACTTTCAAGGGCTCCCCCTGTCCTGCACTATCGCAGTTTCCTTGTGATGTTCACAGTGCCTGGCTGCCTTATTGGACCAGGTTCAGGATCACTAGGTCAGTGGGGAGAACAGGTCACCCTCTGCTTCTAGCTTTCTGTACTAAGTCCTTCATGAGATTGTAATGGTGAGGGTCCTGCCTTTTTATCCTTCTGCTACTCATTGTGCAGTAACAGTTCCCCACAGGGTTCGGGGGCAGGTGACCAGCCCCATCGCTTTAGACCAGGTGCCCTTTGCTCCCACAGCTGGCTGGGACTTTCCAGGCCGCCTCATTGAAGCCGCATCACACTCTTTAGCAAACATAGGCTCCAAGAGAGGCCTGAACTCCATGCAATGCTCAGTTCATGGCTGCCTGTGTGACACACACCTGAATACCCAGTAATGTGAGAAGGTATGGTCAGCAAAGCTCTGATTCATCAGATAATTTCCCTCTTGCAGGACCCAAGGCAAGACTGTCCCCCTCAACCCAGCCTCCCCCACAGGGCGCCTTCAGCTGCTCCCTCAGTGGGTACACAGCGCCCCCAGGCGGCCACTGGCGCAGTTGCACTATTGACAGCTTCTTTGCTGGGGCTTCTGTGAACCAAGAGCAGAGGGGAGCCCAGGAGGTCTGTGAGCAGGGAGGGGGTGGCGCTGCCACACTGTGGTTAAGCGGCTGTCACAGAGAACCCATCCCTAGGTGCCTGAGCTGTCTGTGGATATTCCTTAGTCAAGTACATTAGACAATCCTGACGGTCCCCAGGGTCTGTCTGTACCAGTAAAGGCTGATGTGGCCAGACAGAGGATCACATTGTAAAGTCACAATGTGTCCCCTCTCTGTGTCATGTGACTCCAGCCTCTGTGTGAACTGGGACACAGAGTTTGACAATAGAATGAGGAAAAACTATTGTAACCATCTCACGTAGACAAACACATACACACGTGCACACACAGGGAGAGAAACTCACTGGTGTTCCGAACGCTTACCGGCCCCCAGGACACAGAGGTGGCCCAGCAGAGGAGCGTGGAGCCCTTGGCAGGGTCAAAACAGGAATGGAACGTTCACCAGGTCAGGGTCCTTGTGAGCATGAGCAGAGGGGTGGCACCTACCCTGCCCCCATAAAGTCGTTAACAGAATGACTTCACTGCCTCAATCAGTCCCCAGGGCCTCAGGGACACGTGATATATATAAGAGCTCACATGGGTGACTAGTTTCAAAGTTCGTAAGCTCCTTATACAACATAATCCATGCACAGCTGTGACTGTGGATCCTGTGCAGTCTGGGTGCTGGGGTCTCTCACTGTGTTTCACTCACCTGTCACTTGTGTGGTCTGTGCATGGTCACTAAAACCTGTCAGCAGCAGCAGCACATGACCTCACTTGGTGAATTCACTGTCTTCTCTGCACTGGGATCTCCTGGGAGCACCCTGTTTCTGTCACCATGCCCTGCATTCTCCCAGTCACACGTGTTCATCCTTCTCCTTTCCTTAGGCAAGGGTGGGCATCAGGGGCTGGCTGAGCTCCCTCGTGGGTGCACTGCCAAGTTCAAAGATGCAGGGATGGAACGATGATGACCTGGGAAGGTATGGGAGGTGGTGGCTTCTTTCCCTTCTGTAGGACACGACCCAGTGTCCTGACTCTGTGCATTATCTTCCATGGAGTGTTATGACTACACAACCCATGAAAGAGCCTCACGTCGTACTAACTGACCCTTCCTTGAAAAACTGGTTTCTTATCATTTCTTTTTGTAGAAAAACTGAACTGCATTGACCTTTAACACTCCAGTGTGTGATATACTAAGGGGTCTATATGGATCTGACTTAGTGATTACTTCCCATCCTGGAAGCATCTCAGTGGGGCTGAGAAGCAGAAAGTTAGAGCTGGGACGAGCCTTCCCAGCAGACTGGGCAGCTACACAGGACAGACAGACACACAACAGCAACAGTGAGGACATATGTGGCAGAGGCCCTGGGTCTAGTCCAGGCCTGCCCTGTGCGGCACTTCAACCCTCACCCAGGGTTATCATTCAGACAGGGGCCACAGGGGGCTCCCAGGTGTAGGAGTTTGCACAGGGCTGTCCTAAATCCAGTGTGCAGGGTCTGCCGTCTCTTTCGTGCAGAGAGGAGGAGGCTGTGAAGTGCTGTGGAGTCACTGCTGGCAAAGAAATACACCGATGTCTGAGAGGTGGTGGCCAACTCCAGTGTGAGGTAGAAGCTCTTTATCTTTATTCTAGTGAAACTGTTCTCATTGGGGACCTCTCTTTTGTCTGCATTGCCAGCACTGAGTGAGTAATGGATCAGCCTCAGCCCGTAGCCCAGCTTTGTGTTATAGTTAATGTACTGGGCACATCTCAATTTCACTTTCTGTCCTATTTTAAGGACCTGAAAGTTTGGGTCTGGGTAACAGTAACACCCACTAGGCCTGTGAAGAAGAAAGTGAAATGGGTTCTGTAGCCTCCATGGAGCAATTCATGCTGGGACCTGAACATTTTCACCCTGGGAAGGGACCCACCTGCACGAAAAAGATAAAGGGCCACGCTGGCCTCACAGAGGGCTCCTTGGCTCTGTGTGGGTCTGAAAGGGAACAGGGCTCTCCAGGAGTCAGGCTCAGATGCCTGGACAGTAGAGCCAACTTGTCACAAGCAGCCATGCCCCCTTCCTAGAGCATCAGATCAAAAACAAACGTGCACATGAAAACCTTAGAATGAGAAGAATGCTTGTGGCCGAGTTGACACCAGCCTTACAATCCATTCTCATTCTTGTTGTCCACAATGTGTAACTTAGGTGTAAGTGATTCCTGAACTACAAATCTTCATGAACACTCTGGATGTGTGTATGAACGATTCTCTGTACTTTTCAATGCTTTCTGATGCCTTTCACTACACACGGCTCCCAAGTAGTCCCCCAGCCCCCTTGTCTACATTGCTAAACCTATCACCATGCTGTCATTATCCTTCCACCACAGTGACTCTCCTGGTCTCCAGCTTAAAACCTCCCGGGCAGGCTCATTGTACTTGAGGAATCCTTGGGCTCTGTTTCCTCTCCATCTTGTGAGAGACGGGACCCCTGCTCAATTCAGCCACAGCAACTCTGGGTTCACCTGAGCACATGCTTCCCATGTTTGGGGTGAGGCAGTGGCTGACAGATCCAGCTCATGCCCAGCACTCACCTTTCTTAGTTGTGCCCAGCTCGGCAGATGTCCTGCTGGCCCTTTGGATGATGGCAGTGTGAGTGATGGGGGACAGTGGGTGACTTCAGGGTGATTGAGGGAAAAAAGCCTGTTTTCAATTTGAGACATCATTCCATGGAGAGCATCTCCCTGTGAAAAATTGTTTGCATTAATTACATAATTAATATAATGAGTCTCTAAACACCTGTAGCTAATCAACAACCATCCAACACTTTGCAGGAATCCAATCTTGCTTTGATATCCTGGCGTGTCTAAGAGACAGTTACAGAGCAACAAATTGTGCCTTTCTTTGTTGTCACCATGAAGGATGGATGGATATTCCTTGCCTTTAAGTCACATGTTCCTTGAGGCTGTCAGGGAGGAGGTTGACAAGCCCAGATGATGCAAGATCTGCACAGGCCTGTTCATCTAATCCTGGAAAAGGGAAGCCAGATGTGGACACGGGGCAGGTAAGGGGGCATCCACAAGTGCTGATGGACAGACCTGAGTGATTTCTTGTTCCCTAGGTTACTAAACGTGAGAGCGAGGAGCATTACTTTCCATCAGAGATGAAAACAGGAACGAGGATACTTAGGCTGCACAGTGTCTGTGAGATTTCAACGCTACCACCTCTGTGAGCAGCAGAGGGTGTCGGGAAAGGCAGGCTGCTCTCTGAGGACCCAGCCTGTCTGGCTGGCAGCTGCCACTTCACATCACTTCCTGATCCTGGGCAGAGAGTTTCTGTGCGGGTGGCTGCCGGTCCTGCAGGGCTGTGTCAAGGCTGCTGGCGCACAGATACACGGCTGAGTCCTCCACCTCCAGCGAGCTCACGTTCAGCTCAGAGCGGGAGTCACTGAACTGCTACACTGAGAATCGATCAGGCATGTCTCCCTTTAGTCTCTCTTTGCTGTATGAAAACTGAACAAGGAACTGGGGGCCCTGGCCCTGGGCCTGTTTGTACCAGTACACGTAGAAGTGTCCAGAGATATAGGAACACTTCAGTATCACTTGTTGTTTTCTGGCTTTGACCAGGTGCTTTGGGGTCTGCGAGACTCCAGAATCCACTGGGCCTGTTGGGAGGAGACAGGAAGAAGCTGGGGGTGCAGCAGAGGAGGACCCCCGCAGCATTGCCAGCAGCCTTGTATGTCAGGGATGGAGAAGGGGATCCGAGACCCACATACAGTATACAGGACTCACCTGTTCCTAGGAGCCAAAGAGCCACGCAGCAGAGGAGCCTGGGGACCATGGCCATGTGGGGCAGGACAGAGCAGGTGTGTTTGTACTCAGAGATCTCATCCTCAGCAGCTCATGTTCAGGCACCTTCTCTCATTGGAGGTTAGGCAGCGATGTCACAGTTCTGATGTCACTTCTCTGCTGGTTCCCATGAACCTGGATCCCTTGCCAGGTCCATGAATCAGCTTGTCCAGGTCTGCTTTGTCCTGCAAAGCCTCTTCCATGACATGTGGGTGCCCTGGCCTGGTGGAGGCTGTGCTGGGTGTCACCAGCAATCCACTCCCCACAGCTGCCCTGCTTCTCCCTCAGGCTGCTGTGTCTCTGCCTGTCCCTGCTGCTGTGCCTGCAGGCTGCCCCTCCCAGTGCTGCACCCTTCACTTTCCCAAGCAAGCCCAGAGAGCCTCCTAGGCCCCTGGCAGTACAAGTTCCTGGCCCCAGGCTGCAGTGAGTGTGTAAGCACTAGAAGCACTAAAAGCACCAGACAAGGCTGCCCCTTAGTCCTCATGGTCCCAGGCTCTGACCCCTTTGCTCTGCCCCAGAAATGCTGGGAGCCCTGCAGCTCCACAGTGCCCCAGCCTGGGGTGTTGGGGCAGAAACCGTATTTTGCCGTGATGCAAGAGGACAGGAATCCTGGGATGTGTTTAAACGAGGAAGGATTTTACCATTTGGTTATTACAGTGTATTTTCTTAATATTTAAAGTAGAAAACTCAGTTTTTGCCGATTTTGAAATTTGCATTGCAATAGAAAGAATGGTGGTAATGCAGGTGAATGGCAGAAGGATTCCCAAATAATTTTGGTGAAAAACAATTAACAGAAGTTCTTTTGACATGGATGACCCCCTATCACTTACTCAGGGCAGGTCATTTATATATGTTCCTTTGCAAGATGCCCACTCATCAGCTTACCTACATTTAAATAACAGTAGAATGGCGTAATAATTTCCCTTCTATCGTCTCCTTTTAGAAATCTTTTCAATTTCATTTTCTTTCTGCCTGTGTTTCTGTGGGAGTACACATGTGTATGTGATTAATTTTCTCTCCAAGTTCCTCTGATACCCTAGTAGACAATAAAATATTCTCATCCTCTACATTAGTGTGCTGGAGGAAGAGGCCAGTCTGAATGAACAGAAGTTAAGCAGTGGGACCTTGGAAACAGACTCTGGTCAGGATTTAATCCCAGAACAGGAGGTGCAGTGAGACCCCTGGGAGCTGGAGCCGGCAATGGGGAGCAGCTGTGTGGGCAGGGGACCCTGGCTGCCTGTGGCCTCTGTTACTGCAGGGAAAACAGGGCCAACCCCCAGCCCAGGGTGAGGGGCCAGGCCAGCTGCTTAGAAAGAATCTATTAGATGGTATTTTTAATGGTAACTTTGTATCTTCAAGCCTTCCAGCAGTATATTGGAACATGGTTCATTTTCTGAGAATATTATAAATTATAAATATAATTTATCTCTACAATAAGTGTCTTGGAGCCTGTTTGATCTGAGCATCTGGGGTTTCTGTTCGAGAAGGACGTGTGAGCTAAACTGGAGACGAGGAAGCAAGCAGTTGACAAGAGGAAAGAAATACTGAGGATCTGGCATTGAGAGCACACATCAAAAGTTTCCCCTTGTTGCCCTGGCTGATAGCAGAGTGGATAAGGCGCAGGCCTGCAAACCCAAAGGTGGCAGGTTCAATTCCCCAGCCAGGGCACATAACAAGGTTGCAAACCAGGTCTCCAGTCAGGTCTGTGGCTGGAGGCAGGTGAAAAGCAACCATACATTGGAAAAAAAAGAAAAAAGTTTCCCCTTGTTTCTTGAACTCACCAGCTCCCAGGACCACACAACAGAAGCCTGGCAGGCATGGCGAGGGTGGTGTGTGTGTGTGTGTGTGTGTCCTTAGCGTTCTTAGGTAAGGTCCAGCACTCTGAGCTCAGTGCCTGGATCGACAAGGAGTGTCCATCCAGGGCATGACCACCTGCCCTGGAGCCCGCAGGTTTGCAGCCTTGAGGGAAATACTGCAGGTGCATAAAGGCCTGGGAGGAGGTGGGCTTCAGGACACAGAGAGGGACCTGAAGACCTACACCTGGAGGGATCCACTATCCCACCTCCCATCCAGTTCAAAGCCAAGGCCCGGAGGCATGGACTCTGTGATTTATACTTTTGATTAAGGGGAAATAAACAACCACATTAAATTAGTTGATTGTGGTCAGTGGTGGGAACTGGAAAAGCCACCGGTGGGGGAACGAGAGGTTTTGGAGAAAGTCTGAGCATACTTGGAGCTGGGGTCAGGGCTGACCCAGCTCTATCTTGGATGGAAAGAGAAGTTTGGAAAAGGTAATCTTTAGAGGGAGGCTTGGTAGGACTGTTGTGGGCAGAATGTCATCCCTTTCCCAGGGTCACAAGCTGACAGGAAGATGTTGAAGAACTTGAACTTGAACATTTCTGTCCAGGCATCATCTTGGTCAAGACAAGGCCAGGCCAGAGGCTGCTGTCTGCATGTGGAAGGTAGCGTTGCCATACCCAGCGACCCCACAGGTGGTGTCCTGGCTGAGATTTCTGTCTAGCGTCTCACAGGAAGTCAGGATGGAGCCTGGGTTGCCCCACAGCTTCCTGGCTGGACCCAGGAGGTTTCTGCACAGGGGGCCGGTGGCTCAGCAGGGCTGTGTCTCTGCTGCTGGCGCAGAGGTACACTGCGGAGTCTTCTGGCTCCTGGGCTTCCACATGAAGGTGGAGCTGAGAGCTGTCTAGGTTTTTGGGGGAGAAGCATCTTGGGATGGCAGCATTTTCAAAGATTTTCTTAAGGTGGTAGGTAAACATGGTCTGCCTTTTGAAAGGAGAGGGAAAGGCTTGGAGCTGAGATTTTGCAACCCTTGGCAGAGATTTCTGACCTGAGGCAGAACTCACCTGCCACAAGGAGACAAAGCACCACACCAAGGAGCTGGGGCTCATGGGCAGCTCAGGGCAAGAAGGGCTGTCCCAGATAAACACTCAAACCCACAGGACAGAGAGGGAGCTTAGAGGACCTTTTCCACTGGATGGACACAGGTCAGCCTGGGATGTCACTGCCCTGACCCCAGTAGATGCTCCCTGGCCCAGGGACCCTTCTGACTTGGCTCAGGCTGAATGGACAGCGCCCCTCCTAGATGTAGCTCAGTAGCTCACTGTGGCCTGCAGGGCAGCAGGGGTGTGGCTGTGATGCACTGAGATGTAGGGACACACACCCCTTGGTTTCCCACATGCCCTGGGGACAGTTAATTCCCTGTCTGCACCTGCCTCTGCCATCAAGGATACTTGCCCAAATCCTTCATTGTGGGTCTCAGTAACCTTTAGAGGGACCTGCACCCTCTGCCATAGCTGTAGTTGGCCTGGCTGCACCTGGAAACTTCCTCAACATCCCCGCACTGTTGCATGCCTAAGTCTTAACCCTTTTCTGTTCTTCCAGACTCTCCCCAGAGCTCTGAGAGGTCAATGGCACCACAGTGCCATCTGGTGGCCATTTCTGGTGTTTCCTCATGTGTCTTCTACAGTTGGCCAAGGGATGCTGAAAGTGTCTGCCTGGTAGGCAGGGAGAAGATTCCAGAATCAGCATCCTGTATACGATATGCTCAACATACTTCAGCCCTGATTCTAACATGAATTCCTAACAAGACTCTATTCCTTTGAGTGGCTGTGCTTAATATTCCACCCTCCTTTATTTAAGTACTTGCACAGTGTCTTCAGCTATAGTCTGGGAACTGCTTCCTAATAGTTATCTCCTGAAAGTCAGAGGAAGGGAAGAGGGAATGGAAGAGATAATATTTAGTGTTATGGAATTTGAAACGTAAGGATTTTCTTTTTCATCTTTATTACCAAAAATAAACATCATGTCAAAAAGAGAAAAGAAACAGGTGGGATTGACTTTGGGGGGAATGGGTGGGTGGGTGGGGGGACAGAGGGAAGCAAAAAGGGGATGGATGTAATACAACAACAATAAAATTAAAAAAAAAAAAAAAAAAGAGAAAAGACAATATTATCTCCAAAATACACTTTATTAGCAAAAGACTGGGTAGATGAAGAGATTGCCTTCAAGATGGAGTCAAAAGTGTGTGAACGCAAAGTAAAATGGAAATATTTGACAAGTATAGGATGCCTTGGAAGGAAATACGCAATCACACTGGAAACAGAATGTAACAGGGAAGCTCAGGGTGGCTGGACAGAGGACCAGCCAAGGACAATCCACAATAAATGAAGAACTTGAACCATGTGCACTACTGAGTGGAGAACTGGGGGAGTGTGGGGATGATTCTGGTTAGAACAGAGGAGTTATGGGAGATGAGAAAACGCTGGTAAAACACAGTGTTACAAGGACACGGAGTCTGCCTGGGTCAGGTGTTGGAAGGTGGCAAAACTGGGAGATGAGGTCTGGGTAAGGAGGCCCTGGAATGGCATTACAAGGACAGAGAGCTCCCTTCTGGGCCCAGGCTTTCCTCACTCCCAGGAGACAAAGGGAACTGAACACAATGAAAACAAAATCAGGAAATCTCCCTTCCAAACACTCTCATTCTCTGGGGAAATAAATTGGGTGTTAGTGGCCAGCACAATGTCTAGGTGGATTCAGAGAAACTGTCACTCTTCTCATCTGGTGTGCAAGGCTTAGGGCACCTGTGACATTGAACCCCAGCCATGGAGCTGTGGGTTATCTCTTAGGGCTTCTGGAAACCCCTGATCCATAGTCCTGTTCCCTTTGACCATGGCTTGAGATCTCACAGACATCTGCAACTGCACCCACAGACAGGTGTGGAGGAGGACGCCCTGCCCCTGAGGAGAAGCAGCTGGGGGTTTGGGTTGGAGAGCCTCTTAGCCCAGCCTCAGACACTTCTGTGCAGGAGGTTCCGCCTGTGGCTTGGGCGCTGGGCTGGGTCTGGGGCTGCAGGGTCCCATGGAGGTGCTAATGACTCCACCCCCAACATCATCACCCCAGCATTTCAGGAGGTCACCTGTGCTCTGTTCCAACCCAAAGGACACCTCACGTCCTGATCAGCATCTCCTGTTGCAGAACAAAGAGCAAAGAACTGCCACGTTAGGGTCTCCAGGAGCTGCAAGGAGGGAGAAGTAGAAGGTCTGTGAGCAGGAAGGGAGTGATGGTGTCACGTTGTGGCTAAGCTGCTGGCACTGAAGTACACGGCCAAGTTCCAGGGCTCTGCACACTGGAACCTCAGAATGGAGTAGGAGCTCTCAGGTCTCTCAGCAGAGAACACAGCTTTAGGAATCCCTGAGCTGTCTAGGGCTTCATTGTTTTCAAAGTAAGTCAAAGACTTCAGGCCCTGCCCCAGGGTCTGTCTCTACCAGTAAATGCTGATGTGGCCAGAAATAGAATCACATTAAAAAGCCATATTGTGTCTCCTCTCTGTGGCTATGTGCCTGGGGACCTGGAAGACCAGCCTCTGTGTGATCTGTGGGCACGGGAGTTGTCAATTGAATGAGGACAAACAATTGTAGTCCTCACGCACACACACACACACACACACACACACACCCCACACACACAGTGAAACTGCTTGGTATTCTGAGGAATCACCTGTCCCCAGGAAACAGAGACAGAGGGTGGCCCAGCAGAGGAGCTTGGGGCCCATGGCTGGGTCAGGACAGCAATGGGATGTTGACCGGGTCAGGGTCCTTGTGAGCATGAACAGAGGAGAGGGACCTGTCTTGTCACTACAAGACAATTCCCAAAGTGACATCACTGCTTCTATTAGGCCCATCACCTCAGGGACATGTGATGCATATTAGAGCTCACGTGGGTGACTAGTTTAAAGGTTATAACCTCCTTATACAACAAAAACCATACACAGCTGTCACCGTGGATCCCGCGTGGTCTGGATGCTCAGGTCTCACTCACCTCTCACTTCTGACAGCTGTGTGTTCACTAAGACCTGTCAGCAGCAGCAGCAGCCCATGACCTCACATGGTGAATTCACTGTCTTCTCTGCACTCGGATCTCCTGGGAGCAACCTGTTTCTGTCACCATGTCCTGCATTCTCTATGTCTCATGGTGAACCTTATCCTTTTCTTAGGGGAGGGTCTGCGTCTAGGTCTGACTCAGCTCTGCCCTGGATACACTGCCAAGTTCAGAGAGGCAAGGATGGAACAATAGCCTGGGAAAGTATGTGAGGTGGCAGCTCCTAATCCTTCAGCAGGACAGGACCCAGCACCCTCTCTTTATGCATTAACTTCTATGTAGTGTTATGACTACATAGCCCCTAAAAGTCCTCATGTCCTACTGACACTCCCTGTGTTAAAAAACAGTCTTCTCTACCCAGCAAGGCTGTCATTCAAGATAGAAGGAGAAATAAGGAGCTTCCCAGACAAAAAAAGACTGAAAGAATACATCTCTACCAAACCAGCATTTCAAGAAATGCTAAAGGGTCTGCCATAAAAATAAGTAAACAAATAAAAGGAAGAAACAGAGAAAGCCAAAGAGGAATGCAGACACAAAGGGAGAAAATGGCAATGAATAAGTATCAATCAATAATAACCTTAAATGTAAATGGATTAAATGCACCAATCGAAAGACATAGGGTAGCCGAATGGATAAGAAAACATGACCCACATATATGCTGTCTTCAAGAGACCCACCTCAGAACAAAAGATCAACACAGATTGAGAATGAAGGGATGGAAAACTATATACCAAGCAAATAGACACGAAAAAAAAGCAGGAGTAGCAATACTGATTTCAGAAAAAATAGATTTTACAATGAAGGCCATTAAAAGGGACAAAGATGGACCTTCCATAATACTTAAGAAAACAATCCATCAAGAAGAAATAACTCTGATAAACATATATGCACCCAACATAGGAGTTCCGAAATATATAAGGAAAATCTTGGAAGACTTTAAGAAAGACATAGACAGCAACACACTCATAGTAGGGGATTTTAATACCCCACTTTCAATAATGGACAGATCTTCCAAACAAAAAATCACCAGAGATGTTGTGACATTGAACAATACTCTAGAGGAAATAGACCTAACTGATATATGCAGTTTTTTACCCCAAAGAAGCAAAATACACATTCTTTTCAAATGCACATGGATCATTCTCCAACATAGAACACATGGTATGTCACAAGACAAGCCTCCACAAATACAGGAAAATTGAAATCATACAAAGTATCTTCTCAGATCACAATGGCTTGAAACTAGAAACCAAATTGAAGGGAAAAACCCAAAAATTCTCTAACTCATGAGACTGAATAACATGCTTTTAAGCAATGAAGGGGTCAACAATGAGATCAAAGATGAAATCAAAAAGTTCCTGGAAACAAATAACAATGAACACACAACAGCCCAAAACCTATGGGATACAGCAAAGGCAGTGCTCAGAGGGAAATTTATAGCAATAAAGGCCTTCCAAAAAAGGTTACAAGAAGTTTATAAAAACAACATAACCACAAAGCTGCAAGAACTAGAGGAGCAACAACAAACAAAGCCCAGAGCAAGTAGAAGGAAGGAAATCATCAAGATCAGAGCAGAACTAAATAACTCAGAGATTCAAACTACAATTGGAAGAATCAACAGGACCAGGAGCTGGTTCTTTGAAAAAATAAACAAAATTGACAAGCCCTTGTCCAGACTCATCAAGAAAAAGGGAGAGAGGACCCAAATAAACAGAATCAGAACTGAAAGAGGGGAAATCACAACTGACACCTCAGAAACACAAAAGATTGTAAGAAATTACTACAAACAACTCTATGACAAAAAATATGACAACCTGGATGAAATGGACACATTTCTGGAAAGGTATAATCTACCAAAACTGAACCCAGAAGAAGCAGAAAGCCTGAATATAGGCCAATAACAACTAGTGAAATTCAAGAAGGCATCCAAAATCTCCCAAAGCACAAATGCCCTGGACCAGATGGCTACACAGGTGAATTTTACCAAACATTTAAAGAAGAACTAACTCCTATCCTCCTCAAACTATACCAAAAAAATTCAGGAAGAGGGAAGACTCCCAAACTCTTTCTATGAGGCCAATATTATTCTAATCCCAAAACCAGGGCAAGATCCAACTAAGAAAGAAAGCTACAGGCCAATATCTCTGATGAACATAGATGCAAAAATTCTCAACAAAATATTGGCCAATCGGATTCAGCAGTATATTACAAAGATCATACACCATGATCAAGGGGCTTCATCCCAGGGATGAAAGGATGGTACAACATTCTTAAATCAAAAATTTAATACACCACATCAACAAATTGAAAGATAAAAACCATATGATCATATCAATAGATGCTGAAAAAGCATTTGATAAAGTGCAGCAACCATTTATGATAAAAACCCTCAGCAAAATGGGAATAGAGGGAGCATACCTCAACATCATAAAAGCCATCTATGAGAAAACTGAAGCTAACATCATACTTAATGGACAGAAACTGAAAGCTTTCCCCCAAGATCAGGAATGAGACAAGGCTGTCCACTTTCTCCACTTCTATTCAACATTGTCTTGGAAGTTCTAGCTATAGCCATCAGAGAAGAAAAAGGAATCAAAGGTATCCAAATTGGAAAGGAGGAAGTCAAACTGTCATTATTTGCAGATGATATCATAGTGTACATACAAAACCTGATTGGATCCACCAAAAAATTACTCAACCTAATAAGCAAGTTCAGTAAAATAGCTGGGTATAAAGTCAATATCCAGAAATCAAAAGCACTTTTGTATACCAATAATGAAACAACAGAAATAGAAGTGAAGAAACAAATCCCATTTACCATAGCAACAAGAAAAATAAAGTACCTAGGAATCAACTTAACTAAGGAGGTAAAAGACCTGTACTCAGAAAACTACAGAACAATGAGGAAAGTAATCAAGGAAGACACAAATAAATGGAAGCATATACCATGTTCATGGATGGGAAGAATTAAAATCATTAAAATGTCCATACTACCCAAAGCAATCTACAGATTCAATGCAATCCCAATTAAAATACCAATGACAGACTTCACAGAAATAGAAAAAATACTTCAAAAATTTATATGGAGCCAAAAACACCCACGAATAGCCACCACAATCTTGAGAAAGAAGAACGAGGTAGGAGGAATCACAATACCGGACTTCAAACAATACTACAAGGCTACTGTCATCAAAACAGCATGGTACTGGCATAAGAATAGACATGTAGATCATGTAGATCATGTAGAATAGAGAGCCCAGAAATTAACCCAGGGCTCTATGGTTAACTAATATTTGACAAAGGGGGAAAGAACATCAAATGGAGTGAAAACAGTCTCTTCAACAAATGGTGTTGGGAGAACTGGACAGAAACATGCAAAAAGATAAAACTAGACCACCAACTTACACCATATACCAGAATAAACTCAAGACGGATAAAGGATTTAAACATAAGCAGTGCCACCATAAAGGTCCTGGAGAAAAATATAGGCAGTAAACTTTTGGATATCCTATGCAAAAATATGTTTACTGATACTTCACCAAGGGCAAAGGAAATCAAAGAACGAATCAACAAATGGGACTATATCAAATTGAAAAGTTTCTGTTCAGCTAAAGAAAACATCAGCAAAATTAAAAGGAAACCAACTGTATGGAAAACATATTGGCCAGTGATACCTCAGACAAGGGTTTGATCTTCAAAATCTATATAGAACTAATGTGACTCCACACCAGGGAGACAGACAGCCCAATTGAAAAATGGGCAAATAACCTGAATGGACAACTCTCTGAGGGAGACATACAAAGGGCCCAAAGGCATACGAAAGACTGCTCAACATCGCTAGTCATCAAAGAGATGCAAATTAAAACCACAATAAGATACCACATCATACCTGTCAGAATGGCAATCATCAACAAATCAACAAACAACAAGTGTTGGTGAGGGTGTGAGGAAATGAGAACCCTGGTGCACTGTTGGTGGGAATGTAGGCTGGTGCAGTCATTGTGGAAAACAGTATGGGGTTTCCTTAAAAATCTAAAAATGGAACTGCCTTTTGATCCAGCAATTCTACTACTTGGACTATACCCAAAGAATACTGAAACACCAATTCATAAGAACCTATGTACACCTATGTTCACAGCGGCACTATTTACAATAGCCAAGTGCTAGAAACAGCCTAAGTGCCCATCAGTGGATGAATGGATCAAAAAACTTTGGTACATTTACACAATGGAATTCTGTATAGCAGAAAGAAAGAAGGAACATGTACCCATTGCAACAACATGGATGGAACTGGAGAGTATTATGCTTAGTGAAATCAGCCAGTCAGTGAAGGACAAATATCATATGATCTCACCCATTATGGGACAATAATGAGCAAAACTAACAACAAGCAAAA